>OY744475.1:26854050-27005888 GCA_963556175.1 Tipula confusa
ATCAATATTTGTGTTACTGCATGCAATTATCAAAAATAATCGTAAATGAAAACGGGAAAAGAAAACATACCAAATTTTCTATTAAAGAGTGCCCAGATAATTTCATTTACGTAAGTCCAACCGTAGGAGAATTAAAAATGTATTTCGGCAGACTCTCAGAAATGAAACAGACAGTGCAACCATTTATACGCGTAATAGGAACAATTGGTATTGATTGGAGTCGCCTCTAGTATTTTGCATCGTTGCCCTAGACACATTTGGTCATTTTTACATATAGTAACAAAGTTAGAATATAAACCACGATAGCTATGTCCCTTCCCTATTGAGATACATCCAACAACCAAGCTATATCAAACATAAATTTAGAAATCAAGAGGTACCTGAGACAGACATAAATAACCTTAAAACTAGAAAAGACATATATGGATAGGACATATTAGAAATAAGCAAAACCTTAACATTTTTTAATTGATGAGTCTTGCATTGTTAAACATCTCAAAAAAAACTTTCTTCTATTCAGGCGGCTGCCAAACGAAATAAAAACTTCTGGTTTTGTAGCGCTGTTAATAATTTTTTGTTATAGTTTACCGTCGATACCATTATCGCTATTATCATATATACACCATATGCGGTACAGTACAATACAGAAAAAAAAATCACCGAGAGATGACAAATTTAATGGTTATCCTATAAATTGATTGTCATTAAAATAAAAATGTATTTTAAATTAATCGAAATATTGGAAATCTTTTATAGTATGGTTGACAATGCGGCAGAAGGGTATTCATATTTTTTAACGCTATATGTAGTAATCTATTTGTTATCAAACTATCATTAATTTTTATTTCTCTTCGATGAATGTGTGTGCATGGGATAGTATGTACCTACATGTGTGAAAATGAAAGCCCATTAAAAATGATGACAAGATTTTTATTTTCGTGTTGGTTAGATTTGGTATTTAATATATCAAAATCTCCGACAAAGTAAAATGAAAATCTCGTTCTGTTTATACATACTGACATCTGTCTAAAGGTCTAGACAGACACACCAATCAAAAAATAATGTTATTTATACAATTTTTCATTCGTGAATTACAAGACAAAAAACATTCAGCATCAATAATCGTAATCGTTATAATAACAATAACAACGATGATGTTGATGATGAAAAATGAGTAGAAATGAACAAAATTGTTGAAAACGAAAAACTGTCTGTCAATATGTACATTTATTTGAGAGATTTCTTTTCGTTCGTTTCGTTTTCCATTCTGAGATTAATGCATGTGTGGTGATTGATGGTTAGATGTTCTTGTTTGTGGCACTAAACGAGATATATTTTTAGAGATTAATTATGTGTGTTACGGGGAGGACGGCATAATTAAAAGGAAGATTTATATGTATATATATATATATATATATATATATATATATATATATATATATATACATATATTTAATGAGCATTTATAAACTCCTTGCAAAAGTCTCGCGACAACAACTTCAACCAAATAACCACTTCTTTATAATATTCAATAATATTGCTGTCTTGTATTTTGAAGTAATCCACAATTATAAGTATGCGCAGTTTCACTGCGCTGGTTCGTAAAATAAATTGTAATCACATAAAATTGTGTCAAGTATAATTAATAGGAAAGTTGGTTACACATCTTTAAAATTTTCTTTAAAAAAAAGATTCACGGAAAATTATTTATGACCGAAATGTCTATAGTAATCTCGAGATTATCCAGCACCAACTCTTAAAAATGAAGATTAATATCGCACATCTCACGATTATAATTGTAATAAAAAATAAAAAATCGAATCACAAGTTTTTGAGCTAATCTCTGCTCCTAGTATATCCAGTTGTTCCTTTATTCAGTTGTCATCATAGCTCAGTCACTCAAACTACACCTTCATATTCGAGCACCTAGTCAGTTTACTTATACAAAAACCTGGTACTATAATCTATTATCGGTATTTAATTTTTCAAAGTTTGAGTTGATTCATAATACCAAATTGGTGAATCAGTTAAAACTGAATTGTTAGGATATTTTATTAATGAAAATGCAGAATGATTCGTTTTTGGTTGAGTAAACTAGTTCTAGCCTAAAGACGTCGGTATTTAGTGATTTTTTAACTAGAAAATAAATGGATGACAGATCAAAACAATATACTGTCTTCACATTTAGAGCCGGCGCTAGACTATTTTACACCTGGTGTAATTTCCAAAAGTGGAGCTCAAAACAATATTTCATTCCCACATTAGTGTCGCGTTAATGAGTTATTTTCTTCCCACTAAAGCTTCATTAAAATCAAATAAATGCAAAATTAACGATTGCAACGCAACTTATCGTAAATTAACGAAACTTTTTTAGTTTAACGACCCAACAAAATATAATTCTATTTTGATGATATACAGATTGATTTGATATAACGTTTTTAAAAAAAATAACAAATATTTGTTTTTTAACTGTACTCAAACAAATTAACGAGTATTTAAATTTTTCGTTAAGTAAATTAAAATTATTGATCGCTATAACTATAGTTCAAGAAATTTGAGGTGTAACTATAGTTACACCTCAAATTTCTATTACTTGGAGACCTAATTTAAAATGAATTAATAATTATTGTAGAGTTAACAAAGTCATCCTGTATAGCGACGAATTTTTTTTTAACGAAAGTGTCACAGAAGTTGACGGCATTTCAGTGTGATATTTATATCTTTAAAATATTTTCTGTTCGGACCAAAAATAATCAAAGGATATTTATTTAATCCGTTCAATTTATTTAATAAAAACACACCTTTTCGTTAAGTTAATTTGACGAAACTTTTCAAGTTAAACGAAATAACAACTAATTTTAGTTATGTTGATAATAATAATATTCAAAAACTAACCAATAAAAGTTAATTAAATTAAACTCAAATAACTTAACGAATATTTAACGAAACCTATTAAAAATGAATCTTACGTATTTTTGAAAGTAAATAAATGAATTATGAATCCGAATCACTTTTTACGTTTAAAGTATATTTAGTTATAGGTGTGGAAAATCACCATTTAGAAGCCAAATATTATTATAGCTGGTAAAATTTTCACCACTTAAAATATAATAGCTAGAAATTCAAAAAACAAACAAAAGCTGATATTTGAATAAGTAATTTAAACATGTTTAATATAGTGATGGTTTTTAATGAAAATTGGAAACATAATTGCAACTTAACATTTTCAATTAAACACTGAAAAACTTAACGAAACAACATTGATATGTAATTTTAGCGTGAATCAATGATTCAAGTAACTTAACGAACAATTTAAAAATCTTAAACTGAAATAGTTTATTCAATTGATAAGATCTTAAACTTCGAAGGCTGCGGGCATATTGTATGATTAATCTACAATTATAAAATAATAAAAGCTATCTGTAGTCGAGAATAAATTTTTAGCAAAGTCGCACAAACTTTGCTGAGTTATTCGGCAACCGTGAAAATATCAAATGTTTTTCTATTTTTTTTTTAACTCAATAAATTGCTAGCAATTCAGTTAAAAAGTCTTGCATAGCGAGCTTAAGTTTTTGTAGTTTAAGTTTAGATTGTAATATGTTTTCTATTTGTGCGATTTAGACAAGATTGATTTAAAATCGAATTTAACGAAACTTAATTAACGAAAATTATCAATGTCTATGGGAATTTTAGTAATTCTGATCGTTTTTTTTAACTCATTTTCGTTAACTTAACTTAACGAAACTTTTCAAGTTTAACCAAACATAATATTTTTTTATTTTAACCTAGTCTCCCATAATAGTTTGTGTGTTAAATTTTCCACCATTAAAATGAATTAGAATAAAATATATATTAACTTTGAAGAGCAAGATGTTACAACCACAATCAGGTGTATCAACTGAAGGCGGGAAAATGCTACCTACTCAGTGGGAGCTTTTCGAGGAATTTCATGATTTTTTAAAAACCTAGCATGGACTGTATCCTCCAAGATGCCCAAGATGCTTTAAAATCGAGAACCTCTGACTGTGTACGCAGTATTTTCTCGCCAGAAGTTTTGGATCTTACATTGGATTCGGAAACCATGGAATCAGAACCCCCTCCAAGAAAAAAAAAATAAAACGAAAGATGATTTAATTAGCCATTTTCAGCAGACGTCGAATGAAGTGGTACGAAGTGTAAAAAGAATGGAAAAACTGATGCGATTTGTAACGAAAAGGATGTTTCCGAATGAAGATATCAGATTCTGATTGAAAACTGAATGATCAATATTTGTGATATAATTTTGTGTCATTTTTTTTTAATGAACTGCTCGATGGTAATACGAACTCTCGAGTGAGCTTTATTGAACCGCGTTTGTCGTTCATTTAAATGTCCACCTTTATACGGCGTCACGATTGCTATAGGATATATTGTCGATTTATAGCCTGCATCATCCAATAAAAAGTAGGCGTTCGTTGGAAATGTGGCTTTATTTTATAAAGGCTGGTGTTGATTAGCACTCGTTGGTCATGTACAGACCCTGGAATTTCAACATACATGTTTATAATTTTAAAATCTGCATCACATATCGCTTGCAATTGAATTGAATAATCCATCTTGCGATTGATGCCCTGATCCTTTTGGAGGGTATTTTTTAGCATTGTAATCTTTTAATACTGGCCTTACTTCCAAACTGTCTACCAACATTATCCAAGGCCGAAAGTAGAGGTAGCTTTTGAACTACTCTCAATGAAATATTTTCAAATTTGTTTAAATGATTTTGTATCACCTCAGATACAGTCGATTTTGGCATAAGCATAGCCTTAGATACAACTCTGTAGCTAGTGCCACAAGCTAACCAAAAGAAAAATACAATTGTTTCCGCCTCAGAGTCCCAACCTCGCGGCTTGTTGGACTATTTTCTTAAATGAATTGGGTATCACCCGAATGTTTAATTTAGTTTCATAATAGTCTCTATTTAAAATATTTACTATTATTGGAGGTTTATTTCCGAAGCAGTAGCTAATTCTGGACTAAAATATAAAATATAATCAATATAAAAAGTACTACCTAGGTAAGAGATTACCCCACGATGACTGGCACCGGACAAGTTCATTATTGCAAAAACAGAATTCGAACATATGATGAAACTCGGGATTTGTCGACCCAGCAACAGTCCTTGGTCCAGCCCTCTGCATCTTGTGCAAAAAAGGCCATTTGGCTACTGAACAAAGTATTCTACCATCGACCGAACGGGTTCAAATTATCAAAAATTTCGGACGACCACTGACGGTAAATCAACTGAAACGTTTCTTAGGAATTTTAAACTTTTATCGACGTTTCGTTCCTGGCGCTGCTGCCGATCAGGCATTACTAAACGACTATCTAAAAGGCTATGTTAAAAACAGTCGCGTTCCAATTCAGTGGTCGACAGCAACACTTGAAGCGTTTTATAACTGCAAAAATAAACTTAGGGACGCGACCTTACTTATTCATCCATCATCATCAGCACCTCTGGCCATTATGGTTGACGCTTCCGATACAGCGATCGGAGCGGTGGCTCAGCAGTAAGTTTCGGATACTTGGCAACCACTTGGTTTCTTTTCATTATGTCTCAATGATACGCAAAAAAGATACAGTGTTTATGATCGTGAACTTCTCGCGGCTTATTCGGGTATCAAACATTTTTGACACCTTCTCGGAGGTCGTATCTTCACTCTCTATACCAATCATAAACCACTGATCTACGCCTTTAATTAGAATCCAGAAAAAGCATCTCCTCGTCAAATCAGACATTTAGATTGCATTAGTCAATTCACGACTGATATCCAACACATCTCTGGTACGGATAACGTTAATCAAATTTCACGCATTAATCAAATTGCATACCTAAAAGTATTGATTATGGTGTCATCGCAGATGCTCATTCCAATAATAAAGAACTTCAAGAAATCTCAATGAGTAATTCTGTTCTCAAATTTGAGAAATTGCCGGCTTCATTCAATTCGAAAAGTCTTATTAATTGCGATACTACTACTTCTATACCTAGGCTATTCACTCCGCTAAATTTCCGAAAACAAGTTTTCGACGCATTTCATAATCTTTTACATCCTGGCGTCAAATCTTCTATTAAACTCTTGACACAGAAGGTTATTTGGCCATTTATTAAGAAAGATGTCCAGAAAATGGCTCAAAGTTGTGTAGCATGCCAAAAGCCTAAAGTCTCATGACACACTAAATCTCCACTCAGTACTTACAAATTAACTTCTTAACGTTTTTCGATAATTCACCAGTTTCTGACAATCAGCGGTATTGCTTTACATTGATCGATAGATACACTCGCTGGCCCGAGGCCATTCCAGTTTCTGATATTACTGCAGCTACCGTCGCTTTCGCGATCTACTCACATTGGATAGCTCGCTTTGGTGTGCCAGAATTCATTGTCTCGGACCAAGTCATGCAATTCGAATCACAACTTTTTAGCGAACTGGCTAACTTACTCGGTTTTTAGAAAAGGAGAACAACGGCTTATAATCCTAAATGTAATGGTATGATTGAGCGATGGCATCGTGTCATTAAAAGTGCCAACATGTGATACAACCGAACGGATTGGACCAATATTCTCCCTTCAATTTTACTTGGACTACAAACGACTTACAGTGACGAACTAAAAGCCACTCCCGCTGAACTTGTATACGGATGTACAACTCGAGTTCCGGGAACCTTTTTGGATACTACAAATGATCAAATTTTACAGTCTGACTTTGTAACGAATATCAATCGACACTTCGACGAAATTCGTCCTGTACCGTTTATTAGCAAAGATTTTCATACTTGCTCACATGTTTTCTTAAGGACTGATGCAGTATGCAGATCTTTACAACCACCGTATATCGGACCGTATTTGGTTATCGATCGTACTCCAAAATTTTTCACTTTAGATATGAACGGATGACACGCCAAAATGTCCATCGATCGTCTCAAACCGTGCTATTCGGACTACCAATCGGACACTCGGACTATGCAAACTAGATTAAGCCTACCCACTCATAAACCAGAACTTCCTATTTTGATTGACGGACCTAACTTACCTTCCGTGGAGCCGAAAGCTCGCAAACAGGTTCGCTTCGACCTATTACCTGAATTTATAATAACTACGAGGTCGGGTCGTGTATCCAGGATTCCTTTCAGATTTACTAGTCAAAGTCGATAGATCTTCGATCTCTCTGGGAGGGGAGTGTTTGTTGCGTCCTCTATCACACTGTACGTTTTAAATTCATATACCAATTTAACGTTCATACCAATATATTTTATCCTTCAAGCCGGTTTTGACTAAATTATTTACCTAAGAAATCAGACACTGTTAAATGTAAACGTGTACTAAAATTACAATTTACTGTACTAAACGATTTACCCGACTACTCGGCCGCAGCCTTTATATAATAAAGAAAAAATTTGCATGAACCGTGTGGTGCTGTAAATCCACGTTCACCGTGTAAGCAGAAAAGCGAAATGTTCATAGGGCTTTCCAAAAAAAAGATTCAACAGCGTTGGATAAAAATAGGGCTCATTTATAGAAGACAAAAAATGGAGTTATTTACAAAAAACGTGCAAATGGTTTTGAATATGGTAAAAATTGGGTAGTTGGATACAACCAACTTTTGTCCAGAAAATTTAACACACATATAAACGTCGAAATTTAGCTTTACAATTGGAACAGCACCAACAGATTTATTTCAGAAATGACGCAAAACACAATCAATTACACAATTTAAATACGGCATCCACTTTGAACAATTGTAGATTCAAAAAATCAGTTTAGTAAGTAGTTGATGCCCTCCAATTTACATATTTGGACTTTGCATACTATTATACGTTTAGAAAAACCATAAGTGGGAAACACGATTGAGAGATTCGAATAATAATATAATTGCCCCAATAAGGTTTGCTTTACCAAGAGAAGACCACTTTTTCTACTTGAGAATTTTACTTCACCATGTAAAAGATGCCATCCGTTCTAGTGAAGTTAGAAAATATTTAATGTACATCTTACAAAGAAGCTTGCATTAAACGTGGATTACTTGCCGATGATTTAGAATGGACAAAATGTTTAGAAGCATCCACTTTCAAAACGCCTATTCAAACGAGACAATACTATTCGCAATGGTAATTAATTCATTTCGAGCCTACTCATCCACAATTATTATGGGAAACATTAAAGTTAAGTCTTTGTGAGATGTCTTGCCAAATATTTCAAATTCCTTAATAACTATCTCTTCCAATAAATAATAGGGAAAGCGAGACTTTAGGGTTTTAATACCCAGAATTCCTAAGATAAAGTGCAAGGTCATTTGCTTAATACTGGAATAAGAAAAATTTTTAAAAATGTAACCAATCAGAATTAGACTGTTAAAAATATAGTATTTAATGATTTAATGATTGTAATTCTGTTTTTAGGATCTGTTAATTGCAAACAAACAGACCATGAACTTACAGATATATCAGTTTTAATTTTTTCAGTTATTGACACTTCATTATAAGGTAATTACGGAAATATAACAGAAATATCTCAACACACTCAATGTGTCACACTAGACACAACTGTACTATTGTATTAAAACTTAAATTAGAAAATTTGAAAATTCAATTAAACTGAATCATAATCAATTTAGATCACTAACCTGATAAATAAATAAATAAAATAAAGTGTCACATTTAATTAATTTCATTGATAAAAATTTAATTCGAAAATATCTCAATCTATCACAGGCTGATTTTTATATATATATTTTTATTTTTATAGTTAAATTAAATCATTAGAATATTTCTATATATATCTATTTCTAAACATATAAAAATCTTCAAAGACAAAGTTAAAAAAAAATTAAAAAAAAAAAAATGTCTTCATGTCAATTAGAAACTAACAAGGCAGACAAAACAATTCGTTTTATCTTTTCAAATCACACCTCATTCTATAAAGTTAGTCACTCTAAAACAGTCACTATTTCTAATATTTACAATTAAATTTTCTTGGCTAATGACACAAATTGTCTCTCTATTCTAATACATATATAATATATGCTCGTCCGTCGTACTATAAAAACTATAAAATTGTATTTTTAGGAATTTAAAAGTAAAATATTTGAAATTATTACTGTGTTTGTGTTTTCTTTTTAATCCTATCAAATTAATTATCTGTTAATTTAAGTCGGATATTAAGGTTCAAAAGAATAAAAAATTAGATAAATGTATCAATGTTACACACATATTTTTTGTTGGGTTTCTTCGTTTTTTTTTTTACGACAAAGATACATTTTTAAAATAACTTTTATTTATAATCAGCATCACACAATGTTATGTGTATACACATAAGAAGTAGCAGAGTTTTTTAAGTTTTTTAAAATGTAAAATCATACATTTTATAATTAAAAATTAGAAGATGTTTGCATGCACCAATTTTAATAGCAAATATTTTTTAAGTAGGATTTTTGGTGTTTTGATGTATTTTATCAGTTTAACAATTATTTCATTTGATTTTGGTGTTAAATAGATTTTGAATTTGTAATTTATATACATTTTAGAGTTTTGCGTATATTGAAATGTATAGCAATTAAATTTTTTTGTTTTGTCTGTTTAACGGTTAATTTATTTATTTTTTTCCTTTTTTTACATTTCACAATTTTGGTATATTGGGACTCGGTGGCAAAAGCACGGAATTGTTTCTTAATGCTCAATGCTTGATACTCAATGTGGATATGCAGAATTTTAGCGTTTACTGTAATTTGCTTTGGCTGTACGAATTTATCGGAATGCTGAAAGATGTACAAACATTTTTCGAGTTACAACTCGCCGCATCAGCAATGTTCGTCAATAACACGTGACAGCTGTTATGATATAGGGATTTTAAAAAACGGACAATAAGTTGTATGCTTTACTACTCGTAGCTTCTCTTCTTCCATTATGATAACGGCTAAGTTCGTTGTATCTAATATCTTCCATTGGCTACTTGTAGTCGAAAGTGTAAAAGGTTTAACATTTTATTTTTTGGTTATCCCATATTCTTTGCATTTCTCCAATACTCTACCTAACTGGCCACTAAAGCGAAGTCTATAAAACGTGTGAATATTGTCAATTTACAAAATTTAATGAACACTTGATAGTATGAAATAAATTGATCAAGGGAATCGACACCTTCCATTCCATCGTTATATAAGCGTAAAATTTGTTCGTATTTTTTAGTTTTTTTGTTCCTGGCGTAGATCTTTGGCGCAAAATAAAGTCGTAAGGCTGCTCTATTTTACCAAATAGAACATAAACATTGATTCCCCATTTGGTTGTATAAATCTGTCGCTCGTCATGTTGGATTTGAATGCTTGAATTCCTATAATATTCCAATAGTCATAAATTCCAATAGTCATAATATAGGAAATTTCATGCAACCGATCAAGATATGTAACCCAAAGAGCTTTTCGTTTAATTTTTTTCTATAAATTTGAAGCTTCTCACATATAAGTTAGCAAAAAATGCAAATGACTCAAACAGCTCGTCTAAAAAATATTGCAAGAAGTCATCGTAACGAGTTTTTAGTTCGCCTATATTGGATTCTTCGAAATTGACCTCAAAAGGCATAATGCTTCTTAAAACAAAATACCTTCTTCATCATTTTATGTCACTCTTACTAAGTACTCTTAGTAAGGGTGACATAAAAGTACTCTTAATGTATGCATAATTACATTTTTTTTATGTTTTTCAAAGCTTTGAGGCAGTTTGAGGATTTTTTCAAGACACCAAGATAAATCAAGATATCAGCAAAATATGTAGATATTAAAGTTTCATTAGAAATAGGCAAATCGACTGTATACAGCAACTATAAAATTGGTCCCAAGACACTTCCTTGTGGAACACCTGCGCTAATATAATTTAAACCAGTGGTTGCTGCATTTTGTTTAACCAAGTATTGTCTTTGAAGAAGATAGTTTTCAAGAACTACATGGAACTGCTTCAACAAAAGTTCTTTAGTTTTGTATATTAATCCTCTATGCCAAACTTTATCGAAGGCTTCTGTAATATCCAAGAAGACAGCAGAACAATTTTTTTTTCTTCGAAGATGAGTTCGACTGCATTGACAATCCTGCTGTGAACTTGCTTTAAGTGCCATGCTGATTTCAGAAACCAAATTGATGATCTGGTTTAATATGCCGTTTTTCTAGTATTGGTTTCAGTTTCCTTAGTAACAAATTTACAAACAGCTTTGATAGAAAACATCTTTTCCAGGCTTATGTATCATTGTAATTTGCAATATCTTCCACTGTTGAGGAATGTGTCCAGTCCGCATGTATGCGTTGAGGAGCTACGTTATTAGTTTAATATCTTTATCTGGTAATTCTTTAATCATTTTACCGGTAATAAAATCATGACCTGGTGCTTTTTTCGGACCGTTTTTATGGTGCTCTTAACTTCCCTCCACTTAAACTTTATAGGCTTAAAATTCAAATCATTCACCATTGGTTTGGTAGCATTTAGTTGTTAACTTGTTCATGTGGTGAGAATACGCTTTTTAGATGAACATCAAAAGCATTGAGATTTTCTTCATCACTTCTCGCCCAATTGCCACTTGGCAGTGTAATGGGTAAACACGACTTTGCCGGCATCTTAAAACTGTTAGTTGCTTTCCATAAGGAGTAGTCTGTTCTCTTTGTTGCCGAGTACTAAATAGTTTTGAATACCTTCATTTTCTTCTTTCCAGAGCTACTTTCAGGGTTTTAATTGCTCGATTTAATTTCTATTTTAATATCGGCGATCTTTACTGCTGCCACTGCCATCGAATTTTCCGCATTTATTGTATTAATTCATGGATGTTTTTAGAAAGTTTATTAACTTTTTCAAAAACACTGATGTTAGGTGTTGTTTTTTCTGATGCTTCTTCTAGTAGATCTCTGAAGTATGCTTCTGCTAAATCAATATTTGCTGGTATGCTAAGAGGAATATCCAGTTGGCAATTCTCTACAATTTGTTAACTGTATTGATCCTATTTGGTTTTTTTATTGGTCAGACGTTTCATACTTTCAGTCTTTATGACTGAATGATCGGAAAATAAATCGTAACAATCTGTTGCCATAGCATTTGTACGTGCAATGCTGATAGATAATCCAAACATAGTTCCTCCATAGCTGCATAGAGTTGTTTTCCTTTCGGTGTCGTCAATCTTGAACCCCATTTAGTATGTTTTGTATTATAATCACCTGACACAGTGAATTTGTTGCCTAGGTGGTTAAAATAATCTAAGAATTGCTTCTTTTTTATTGCGTGTTTTAGAGGACAATACACTGATGATATTACATAGTTTCCAGACCACTCCTCCAGGCAGATATTTGTAGCTTGGTTGGATATGATCTTGGTCATATTTCTCAAGTTCAAAGTATTTTAATCTTCTTTTAATCAATACAGCTTTATCACCATGTGCTCGATAAGGAATGCGTGTACCTCTGTTTTGTGTTGGACAAGGCCGTTTGAGTTCAATATGGCTATTTTCAGGACAGTCTTTTTGGTTTTTCACAACCAAAAATTACAATTTATAAAAAAAAGTTATAAAAAAATACCGATCGCCGGTAAAACGAATCTTCCATGAGTATTCCCCCAGCATTTTGTCCATATTATCCATACCACTATTGGTTCTGTTGTAATCTAGAATCGTAGTAGGTTCACTGATCTTTGATTCTCTTGTCATAATGCATGGTGCATAAAAGCATCACAGCTTTGTTTTTTTTTTGGGAATATAAGAACACAGTATGATTTTGTTCGAAAATCCAGAAAAAGACGATTCGACAGGTTGAGTTTTGCCTTGCACGACTAGGAATTCCACTGGTACGAATCGCCGTATTTTGTTTACTGTTCCTTAAATTGATAAATTGTGGTCGCGCATCAAATTAGATGCTAAATTGTTGGTGGTGAAAAAATTGTCGCATGTTATATTTCGACGGCTACCACTAAAAAGAGTGCAACATAGATCCTTCACAACACATTCTGCTTGATTACTTTCTACTTGTGTTTTTGGAGCCAGTCCAGTGTAAAATGTTCCTTCCAATAGATAAACGAGGAAGTGGAGTCATACACCAACTATACTTTAATTCAATATCTGGCAGATTTTCATGTAATGCGTGAAATGCTCACCACCTCGATATGGAAACAGCTGTTCATCAATTGTGATGTTTACTCCAGCTACAAAACACTCTCGTAGATTCCGATTCACCATAAGACATATATTAGTAATCGCTGCGCACGAGTAATCCCATTATCAAATCTATATATATCTATATATGTATATATATCGGCTTATCGATAGAAGCACTATAGGGAGGTAAATGAGATGAGAAAGCATTCTCCACTAATCTAGTTAATGTTCGTTTTTGGTTCGGCTGACGCCTGCAAATATTATAATGCCAAGATTTTTTTTCAATGGAAGCGATTGAAAAAAAATTTCGTTAATTTTGTGGTGCCTTACTCGTCTTTTACAGACAATTAGGGACAAAAATAAAATTGGGGGCGTACTCGAATTTTATTACAGTGAAACATGTAAAAGTGACCACATCTGTAAACTGACCACTTGCAAAAAGTGACCGATTCCAATATGTTCTGATAGAAACTGAACATTTTTTATTCATTTACTTCCAATGTATAGCGACCACCTGTATGTTATGACTATTTTTCAATATTTTATAACCCTTTTCAAAAAATGGCCATATTTGTGATCATCCAATATGCGATCGGATTTGGATGATAGAAAAACCCTTTAGCATCCCGCGTCTATTTTTTTTCGAAACCGCTACGGTGTTTTATTGTCGGTGTTTATATCTCTAGTATTTCGAGTGGAAATCAAATACCATGTAGTAAATTTGTCATGAAGACATTTCAGTTAATGATGGCGCAATATGTGTTAGTTTGTTTTTTTTTCACACGTTTTACTACTTACTAACAAACACATTCTTCTAACAAACACATGCGTTCCAAGAAACACATTTTTAAATTGGAAATATAAACGTACCAATTACATAAAATAAAAAATATTAATGGACATAATTTAGCAAAGACACAGAAATATTTATTTCGTAGTACAATTTATTAACACTTGGTTCATATGTCGCTGCAAACTTAAAGGTGTCACCTTCTATTTATAGTTATTCAATGGTGGAAACGTGTATTGTTTTGCCGTAGAAACAGAGACCATATTTTTTATTTAGGACCGTCTTAAAGGTATAACGACAAAACACGTTAGGTTATGTTGGTCTTTGCTCTACAGGTCTTCTACAACTAACGTCATTTGTTACTATGTTATTGATCGATGTATAATAAATACGGCTCTCCCCTAATTTAGGTGATTTTCATACAAAATAAATAATCGCTAATTTCTTATTTAAACAAACATACTCAAATTGAAAAAATGGAAAATTGGAAAATTTATGTTATAATAAATTTTCACAAAACCTGTCATAAATTTTATGATGGATGTCTTTTAAACCATATTTATATACCAGTCTTAATGCTTTAAATTATAAATCGGTGTTGTTGTAGTTGCCATTATTACATAAATAAATTATTTAAAAAAAATTATTATTTATGTAATACATTAATTCAGAAGCTCTACTGTATGTCGTGTTCATAATATATACATTTCAATTTTGGACATGAAAATGATTAATGACTTATATTAGATAATAGAATTTTGTAAATATTTTGATTTGAATAAAAGTTTATTCATTTTTTTTTTCGGTTGTAAGTCGCTCAGCGATATACAGGGGATGATAAGTAGATTTTGATTTGGCCAACAACAACAACAACAAAATAATATATATGTATATCAAACTTTGAGATGTGCTGTGTTTATTATATTCACACGTACGTTTTAATTTTTTTTATTCGAGCTACTCTATTCTATCAACACCGCTCTCGCATTGATCTTAAATGAAACGAAACGAAATTATTTAGAACTCAACATTTTTATTTTTTTTTTTTGTATTTATGATTGATTGATGTTGCATGAACATAAAATATTATAAATAACATAAAAAAAAAATATGGGGCATGCTCATTTTTCAATGTTGTGATGGTAAATGAAATTGATATCTTGGGATATAATATAAAATAAATAGAATAATGTTTCTTACCAAAAAAAAAAAAAAAAAACTAAAAAAAATTATGATTGAAAGGAATTTAATTGATCGTGGAGTAGAGGCATCAATCAAACATTGTATGGATATATGGGAAGTGATGACAATCATAAAATTAATGACTTAATAGAAAAACAAAACTCAAGAATATTGTTAGTCATCTATCTTTGTATTTCTACTGTGGTACTCTTTAATTTAAATCATAACATTTTAAAACGTAATCATTCATCCATAAATTCACTGTTGATAATTTGTTTGAAGGATTTTTCAAGGAGTTCAAAGATTGACTTATGATACGAGTATTAAATATATTATGTGCAGAGTAAGGGATGAACATCTTACACTACCTCAGCTCCAGCAAATGAAGAATCTAAAATTTTAAGAGCCCAATTTTTTTGTTCTTGTAACCATTTTGGCCTGCTTTGTAGCCGTGATAGATAATCCGTATACTATTTTTTCCAAAATCATTGACTGATTTTGATCAGAAAGTTCTATCTTGTAACGGTGTGAATACTCTCTATGTCGGGTTGAGGCATTGATATGATGGTTCTTCCGATCAGAAAGTGTGCCGGACTTAAAATCCATCATCATCTGAGTCATTTGAGAGAGGAGGTAATGGCCTAGAGTTTAAGCATACCTCTATTTGAGCCAGAATTATTGAGTTCCAATTACTTTGCAGAAGTGTTGTTTTGTTAACTTGACTTCGGCTCCAAAGTGACAACTTTCCGGCAGTATAAAATGCCACTCAGTTCCCAACTGTACCCTTAATTATCGCCTTTTGTTGCTTTGCCTGCTTTTGTAGTAGTTTGTCTGCACCAACGAAATTCGTGCTGCAATTACTAAATATTTTCAGACATATTCCTCTTCTTGATATGAAACGTCGGTATGTGGTTAAGAAAGCATCTGTTGACAGATCACTTACAAGCTCAAGATGGATTGCCTTTGGGGCTAAGCAAATGAATATGGCAATGTAGCCTTTAGTTATTTTATTACAGCGGCCTTTCCATAACTTTATGCAAATTGGCCCTGCATAGTCTACCCCACTATTCGTAAACAATGGTGCTGGTGTTACTCGTTCCTTTGGTAACATACCCATTAGCTGATGTGATGCCATGTTCCTTGCTCTAGGTACAGGTCATACATTCATATATAGTTTAGCAAATTATGTTCTTGGCATTGATTATCCAATACTGCGCGCTCTCAGGTGTGATAGTGTTGCTTGATTGCCACCATGTTGTGTTTTTAAGTAAGTTAATCTGATGAGCAAACTTGATAACTTGTAACTTCGGGGCAGTATTATTGCATGGTTTTCTTCAAATGAAAGATTTGAATTGATTAGTCTTCCCCGACTCTTAGCAGGTTGTTTCCGTCTAGCAATAGAGTTAGGGTTATAATTGTGGTTCAAAAGCTTTCTGTTGTACAATTTTAACTATCGCCCTAGAGACGTGTTCAGTTCTTCTGGTTTAAAATGGTAGATATTCTTGGTTTTTGACTTTGCATTAGATGGAAATCGTAGACAGTATGCAATGCTGCGAACAAGCCGTTGCAATGATAAGAATCGACTGAATTCAATTACTGTTTTTTTCACTGTTGTTGTAAGTGTTATTATTTTTGGTTCCATGCTGCCTGCTTGTTCTATTTCTTTACTATTAATTTTTGTCATTGGATAGCTCGAACCCTTTAGCCATGTTGGCCCTTTCCAGCAAATTATGTGGCTAATAAATTGAGCTGGGTTTAAACCTCAAGATGCACAGTCAGCAGGATTTTCATTAGAAACGTCATGATGCCATTTGCTAGGATCGATATTGGATTGTATCTCTATTATTCAGTTGGCGACCAAGGTTTTGTATTGTTGTGGTTTTCCTCTTATCCATCCCAAAACGACTGTGGAATTACTCCAGCAAAATGTTGATAAGTCATTGTTGATGTTAGTAATGTGGCATTTAATTCCAATCTTGGGAGTAATATTGTTTGGTTTAGCAGTGCAACTTTAGTTTTGGAAGCAATTAATGTAATTTTGTTGTTTATTTTGCTGAATACCACTGCAGCATATGCTTGATTAGATGCATCACAGAACCCATGTAGTTCAATTTTAGCTTCGTTGGTGAAATTTATCCAACGGTGAATTCTAATATCTAACTGTAGTAATTTAAATTTGTAGTTTAACCATCTGTTTGCAAGATTGGTGTGGAATTTTTCATCCCGTCCTACAAGAAATGGAACAAGCAGGCAGCATGGAGCGAAAAATAATAATAATTATAACAACAGTGAAAAACCCAGTAATTAAATTCAGTCGATTCTCATCATTGCAACGGCTTATTTACAGCATTGCATACTGTCTACAATTCTCATGTAATGCAAAGTCAAAAACCAGGAATATCTCCCATTTTAAATCAGAAGAACTGAACACGCCTCTAAGGGCGATAGTTAAAGTTGTACAACAGGAAGCTTTCGAACCAGAATTAAACACCAGAAGCCCATAAATCTTGAAGAAGAGTTTTGACTTGGATTACTACTGGTGCTAACCATCCTAGCGGATCGAATAGCTTTGATGCCTCTGATAAAATCGTTCGATATTTCCGCTTTATCTTCAGCCAAAGATACTTTAAATTGAAAAGTGTCTGTTGACGAGTTCCAGAGAAGTCCAAGTGTTTTTACTGTATCATTAAATTCTATTGTGTGCAGACCAGTTTCTCTCAGATTTGCGGGAAGTTCTTCTAATAATGCCTTTTCATTACTGCACCATTTCCTGAGGTTGAACCCACCACCGGAAAGAAGGCTTAGTAGTTCCTTTTGCGCAGCTACTGCTTCTACTATTGTGTTAGCTCCAGATAGAAAACCATCTACGTAGAAATCGTTTTGAATGATTTTTGAAGCAATTGGATATCTTGACGCTTCATTAAAAGCTAGTTGTTGCAATGTTTTTGTAGCCAAATAAGTTGCAGAAGCTGTTCCATAAGTTATAGTTTTTAATCTATTACTGCTCATTGGTTTATTTGTTTCAAACCGCCAGAAAATTCGTTGAAAATTTTGATCTTTGCGGGCTTTTCTGACCTGCCTGATCGTTCGAAATTAGTAATAACATTGACTCGGTCTTGTGTTGGAAGGATACCGAGAGTATTTACGTTGTGTCCTAAAAAGTTAAGTTGGGTATTGGCGAAAATGCATTTATCCAGGTTAATAACTAAACCGAATTTTGATAATCTTTCAAAGATAATTTGGAGGTGAATTAAATGTTCCTCAAACGATTTTGATGCAATTAAAATGTCATCCAAATAGATGAAACAGAATGATAAACCGAATAAAACAGAATGCATCAATCTTTGAAATGTTTGAGCTGCATTGCGGAGGCCAAAAGTCATTTTACAGAATTCAAATAATTCGAAAGGTGTTGAAATGGCTGTTTTAGGTATATCTGAAGGATTAATAGGAATTTGATGATACGCTCTAATTAAATCCAAAGTAGAGAAAATGTTGCACCCATCCAATTGATACGAAAAGTCCTGAAGGTATGGAATTGGATACCGGCTCTGTAATCCCACAGGCTCGCCAAGTTCCATCTTTTTAACGAGATGCAATGGACTTAACCACGCACTGTTACTGGGTCTACAGACTCCTTATGCCATCATTTTTTGAAATATTTTAACGTCTTTCAATTTATCTGGTGGCAAACTACGCGTTTTGCAAGATAATGGTGGTCCACGAGTCTCTATCACATGTGAAACCTCATGTTTAACGGGACTCAAACCCATTGTGTCTTTCGTAAATTTTGAAAGTAAATTTGTAATCTCTGGGGCCAAATTGGATTTATTAATGTTGGATAAAGAATAAAGTTCTAATTTTGAAATAGACCCGACCGAGAATAGAGAGGTTAACGGATCAGTTATCCTTTGTCTCTGCAAATCGACCAAGAGTCCGGTTTTTTTTTAGAAAATCTGCACCAATTATAGCCAAAGTGACATCCGCGATGATAAATTTCCAAACAAAATATCGTCTTAGGCCAAAATTTAACTTTAAATCGCAAGATCCAAAAGCATTTGCCCGAGTTCTGTTAGCCGCGAATAAACTGAATTTTTAATCGATCACTAAATTATTATACCAATTTTGCGATACAACAGAAACTTCCGCTCCGTGATTAGAAGACGACTCGAACCTGCTTCATCACTGTTAGTCGTCTCTTTATGATGAGCATTTGGTTTTTTGTATTTACCGATTTTTGCATGAATTCAGCGTGCCTTTTGCAAGACCAGATTTTAACGCCTTATCTCCGAATCGTTGATGGTAAAAACACATTTCTTTAACAAAATTTCTACTATTTGATTGCCAACAGAATGTGAATACTTGGTGGCTTCGGCTCTTACGTTTGACACTTCGAATCGCTCTTCTAAAATTAAAAACTAAACGGTAGGATTCTGCTGGTATAGTGGTTGTGGAGCTTTGAAAGACACTGGTGGTATATGGTTACGATGTGTTTCTACAGGATTTGTAGAAGTTGAACCTATGTTATTTGAATTAGCCGAGATACTCCCACTACCACGATATTGCGTTAATTTATGTTCCCGATCGTGATAGCAACATATCCGCCCAAATCGATTTTGCAGTTTATCCTACCAATAGCAGAAGCATTAAACGAATTAACTTCCCATCCAAACATTTGGACCCAATGATTTTTCCTCTTGTTTATCCTAATAGAGATTTTGGATAGACTTCCAATATACATCATAATACAACGAACTCTACGGCTGTACGAAATACTACCACCGTCTTACAATTTTACGCATATATAAAATAGCAATTAGACCAACAATTTTAAACCCTCTTTACTATGGGGGAAAGCTATTTCAGCAGTATATTGTATATGCTTATGCGCTTGTAGAAGCCAATCGCTTAATGTATATTCGATCCAATCAAAAATATCTTCGTGTTGATTCGTACAAAGGTATTTTAGATCATATGAATAGCTTTAGTAATGATAACAATGTAAGGATTGGTAATTTATTCATACTACCATTTTCATTTACTGGTGGGCCACGCTTTATGTTTCTCAGGACAATATGGCTATGGTGAGAACATTTTGGTACTCCGATTTATTTATCACGTTTACGTGTAATCCAGCGTGGCCAGATATTAAATCGCAACTACATTCATTTCAAAACACTTCAGATCGCCCTGATTTAGTTACACGAGTGTTCAATCTCAAAATAAAGGAGTTTTTGAACGATGTTACCAAATCCCATGTGTTTGGAAATACATGCAAAATGATAACATTGAAAATGATTTGCGACGTGAATCTATTGCAGTGACGACTTTAACATCGTTTTTTAATTTAAACTTGAATGATCCAACTGCACATAATCATTTATATCAAGACATACCGGTATACTACATATTTAAAAACAAAAAATGGAAAAAACGATCTCCAAATTCACATCACGGCAATAAAGCTATAGGAAGAATAATAGCCGTTTCACTAAAAGATACTGAGCGGGATCACCTCGGACTGTTATTAATTTCGGTTAAGGGAAGAGAAGCTGGTTCCTTCGAAAGCTTAAAAAGTTTTGAAAATGTAATATATTCAACTTACAGAGAAGCTGTTTGAGCTAGAGGTTTGATAAACGATTCTGCAAAATGGCATTTTTGTCTTTCTGAAGCTTCCAACAACATTACGCACTCTTTTTGTTACAATTATTTGTCACTGCAATCCTTCAAACACATTACAATTATTCAACGACTATAAAGGTTATATGATGGAAGATTTTATTTATTCTGGTCTAGGGGAAGATGCTACGTTAACGAACTGCATTATTTCGCTGCAAGATTTATGTGAAGATGTTGGGTTTAAGCCTTTTACTGTATTGCCAGTACTAAATTCAGAAACATATGCCAACATTATTACAGCACTTTGTATTCCTAACAATGAACCATATCTTTGGGATAATCTAAACGAAGCACAGCGTATGGCTGCTTCAAACATTTGGTCCTCTATTCAAGGTATAAATTCACAGAAATATTTCTACTTAGATGGCCTTGGAGGTAGCGGAAAGACGTTTCCGAGCATTAATACAATAACTCAGCACAATTAATAAAACAACATTATGCATTGCTTGGACTGAAATTACGGAAAAATCTTCTACCACATGGTATGACTTGCCATTCGATTTAAGCTCGATCAAGATAAGAGAGCAATCACTGATCCAACTTTTTGCACATGGCTTTTTTCAATTGGCGATGGTAAATGTTGCTCCGATCAATCAATTAAAAAAAACACAATATTCACTAAATGTACCAAATGAATTTCTATCAGACGATATCGCTATCGATACATTTGGCAATAACTTTACTCCAGGAGATGTTGCATCTATATCTCAGAAGAGCGATTCTTTGTCCTAAAAATGATGATGTTCGTTATATAAATGACACAGTATTGAACAATTTAAATGCCGAAGAAGTGTCCTTTTGCTCAGTAGAATCCGTTAAAAAGGAAGATGGTACCGATGACAGTAATTTACAAATGAATTTACCAATATAATTTTTGAATGCGTTAAATCCTTCTGGTCTTCCTCCACATATTTTAAAACTAAAAAAGGGTTCCATTACACAAACCTTTTTTAATTAAAATTAAAAAGGGTTTGTGTAATGGAACAAGATTAGCAGTCACAGATTTACAGAGAAAAGTAATAAAATTTGAAATTTTAATTGGAACAGGAAGAGGTACTACACATTGCATTCCAAGAATATGTTTAGATACGTCGAATGACCCAACATTACCTTTCAATTTAATAAAACATCAATGTCCAGTACGTCTTGCATACGCAATGACAATAAACAAGGCACAAGGACAAACATTTAAAAAAATCGACATTTATCTTCCTGAACCTATTTTTACCCATGGCCAGCTTTACACAGCACTATTAAGAGCAAGACAATCTACTGATCTAAAAATTCAAATTATCGAAGTACCAAAACAAGGAAATAACCGACAATGTGGTATATCAGGAGGTTTTCTCTTAATTATCTAAGTACATATTCTATTTAATAAAGTTTAAATTTTGTTCTTAAATAATTCACCTTTTCCAGATTTTCGATACGAAAACCGGACATGCAACTGTACGTCTTCGAAGACGCGCAAGAGTCAAATTTGGAGTGAAAATTTGCTTCCAGTAGCGGAATTCAAATATAAATAATAATAATAATAATAAATAAAAAACTTAATTTAATTTTTGAAATTATTAAACAGTTATATTTAAAAAAAATTGTTTTTGTTACTGCAGCTGGCTCTAAAAATCCAAATTTGAATAAAAAAGAGTTGAAAGTCCGCGAGCTCTTTATTTAGAAATAAAGAAACAAATTAATAATAAAATTTTGCAATTGCACAGGTGACCCCTAGTGTTTATTAAAATTTCTAAGTCATTTAATAATATTACATGTTTTTAACGAAAAATATATATGAAAAGCAACAGTTTGCGTTGTTTCGTGGGTGGATGCAGCCCCTAAAAAAATTCTCTAAATCTGTATAAATTTATTGTCAATCAACCTACAAGGTATTTATATAATTCTTTAGAAATAGTTTTAAAAGGTTTTGGGAGAGATGCGCTAAGGCCCGACTATGCCATAGATTATTACTATATGCAAATTAAATTAAATCAATCAGCAAAAAAATACATGCCAAATTCTACAGAATTTGTAGTCATGCAATATATAGAATTTAAATGCACTGCACAAAAACTTAACAATAAATTTACATCTTTGAAATTCATGAGTATCTCTGCACAGTGATACCCATACAACGAATATGGGGTTATTCGTCAAATTTTCAATTCAATTCAATTTTCAATCGAACATTTGGTCTTTAATTCACGGTCATCTCTATATATCAGTCACAAAAAATAAAACGATTTTTTTTTGTTATGTTGTTGGTCATGAATCGAATAACAAGTGATTTTTTTTTATTCTTTTCAATTCGGTTTATCATCAAAGTGGATATACATTTTATTTAAATTGGTTTTTGGTTTGTTGTGTACATGAATGGGTTTTAGACAAAAAATAATGGTTTTATAAAAGGAAATTCATACTATATACGAGGTGGTGTGAAAATTATACGTTTCAATTGTACATAATTTAAATTTAGATTATAAACTGTGGACAAATAATTTAGGCGTTTACATGGAACATGCTTGATGCATTACACCCTTATGTTCACTGTTATCATGCGATGACTTGCAAACACCAAAAGATTTTAACGAATTCACAAAACTATAATAACTAACAAATCACTCATCAATCAAATATACATATATATATATATATATATATATATATATATATATATATATATATATATATATATATATATATATATATATATATATATATATATATATATATATATATATATATATATATATATATATATATATATATATATATATATATATATAAATATATATATATATATATATATATATATATATATATATATATATATATATGTATATATATATATATATATATATATATATATATATATATATATATATATATATATATATATATATATATATGTATATATATATATATATGTTTAGCCGCTAGAAAGAAAAAGGGAAATTTAAAGTAGAATCATTTCAAATAACCAATTTATAAACTTATCTTATTCAGCTGCACTTGATGGCTTCACCATAAATAATTTACAATCTAAAATAGAAACTAATATTAGTCAATTTATGTTAAAATTAATTATTGAAAGTTTATAATATTACCTTATATTGTTATTGTTATTAAAATATATTTGACATCCAATACGTCACAAAATATTGATTGACGTTTGCATCATAGTTACATGTAACTTAAGTGGTGTATGATACCAATGTTCGAACATAGATGTCGTATCAGGCATTTATTATTTCATGTAATATCTTTTGTAAAAGTAACAAAAATAAATAAAAACGCTCTCTTGCGCTACAATCGTTCATCGATAAACAACAAAATAAAAATATAAATCAGCTGTAATAAAAACTTTATAAGAACCAAAGTACTTGGACTAAACTATTTAAGTAACCCTACTCCGGACATTGCATCCAGCATTTCTATATCAACTTGGGAAGAAGCGTAAAGGTCAGATCTTTAAAACAGGCTTTTAAATAAGATCTCATCGACCTTACCCCGATACATTGGTCCTTCGAGCCGGATTTTGTCCTTCTTGCTGAACGCGGAATTCAAACCACGTGCATTGCTTAGATAAGTAGTCATTCTTATTCTTATTATTATTTTTTATTTAAACAAAAACGATTCAGTGTAAAGAAAGTGTTTTAAGACTCAGTGAATAAAGTGATTTTTGTGATATAGACTAAGTGAAATCAATTCAAGAGCATTATGACTGAC
The DNA here is from genome assembly GCA_963556175.1 of Tipula confusa. Lineage (NCBI taxonomy): Eukaryota > Metazoa > Arthropoda > Insecta > Diptera > Tipulidae > Tipula > Tipula confusa. The sequence goes on from OY744475.1 coordinate 26,878,575, forward strand.
AATCTTGCAGCTCTTAAAAAGCAGCGTAGCACCAACAAGTGTAAATTAACTAACTTAGTAAAGTATGCTATGTTGGATCATGCAACCACCGAGTTAGGCGAATTGACCACGCGGTTGCGTCGCGTGGAAAAGTTAATGGAGGAGTTCACGGATCTCGAAACGCGCATTTTCACTATTGATATCAGTGAGGAAAGTGATTTCGCTTATGAAGACAATTATTATACAGCGATTTCATCGTTAAATCGTTGGATTCGATCCAAGAGCCTCAATCAAGGTGTGATAAACCTAGATGCATCGCACAACGAAACTCACAGTGGAGAGCATTCTCAAATCAAGCTGCCAAAGATCCATATCCCATCATTTGGAGGAGACGACTCGGAGTGGCAGTCCTTCTTTGATTTGTACACCAGCACCATACACGAAGCACCCAACTTAAACCCGGTACAGAAGTTCCAGTACTTAAAAGGACTCTTACGAGGGGAAGCAGCCGTATTGCTGAGACACATAGCAGTCAAAGAAGGCAATTATATTGGTGCCCTCACAAAATTAAAAGAGAGATACAACCGAAAAAAACAGATTATCAATACGTTCATTAGAACATTCATCGAGCAACCGGTCATTCATAATTCAAATGCCAATAATATCAAACGCCTGATGGACACTTCAGACGAAGTTATCCGAAGTCTACAGGCGCTCGGTGAGGTAGCCCAAGCCAGGGATCCATGGCTAATCTATGTGCTGCTACAAAAATTAGACGACAAATCTAAAGCCCTCTGGGCAGAATATTCAGCAGAGATGAACAATCCAGAACTCTCAGTATTCTTCAAATTTCTAGCTCGACGCATAGATACGCTCGAATCACTGCAAAGCACATCCCGACGGGTCAAACCCGAAGTGAGAAGCCATATCGTTTCCAGTGTCCATAATGAACAAGTTATAGGTCACACTTCTTTAAAATCAGTCGTGAAGATCCAATGCCCCATGTGCCAAGACCCAGGTCATTCATTGTTTCATTGCAATCAGTTCCAATCGCTAGATGCCGAAGAGCGCATGGCATTCGTTAAAAAGACCAACCGATGTATAAACTGTCTTGGATGCAATCATCCGGTATTTCGTTGCCAATCCCGACGTAGGTGTCAAAAATGTGGCAAAAAGCATAACACTCTTCTGCATCACTCCGAAAAATCTGGTGAACCACAAAGAGAGCTGGTACCGACATCATTAGATCAAGTAACAAGTATGCACGCACAAAATATAGTTACCTGCGCAATCCTTCCCACAGCAATCATTCAAGCCGTAGACAGCACCGGAAAAACCATAGCCTGCAGGGCCCTCCTGGATTCCGGTTCACAGTCTAGTTTTGTCACCGAAGCATGTGTTCAACGGTTACAATTGAAAAAGCAAAACGCAAGAATTTCAATATGTGGATTAGGTCAAGCAGGATGTGGGGTCTCTAAGGGCCAGGTTAAAATAACCATTAAACCAGAAACGTTACCTGAATTCACTATACAGGCTCTCGTAATAACAAAAATTTCTAACGTGCTACCATCGAAAAAATTGCCAGTTGATTTAGCTCCATACACCGGACTCAAATTGGCCGATCCCCAATTTGACAAACCAAGCTCCATCGATGTACTCATTGGCGCTGATCAATTTTTTCACATCATCAGAAACGGTCAAATCAAAATCAGCCCTTGCAAACCTGTTCTTCAAAACACCGTGTTCGGCTGGGTAGTGTCTGGTCAAGTCAATTATACTAACGATCATCAGCTAGATTCCTTTCAAACTTTAACGACATCAGAACCCGAGATGGTAGACATTGATCGAAGCTTACGCAAGTTCTGGGAGTTAGAATCACTATACCCCAAAGGAAAAATTCTATCTGCAGAAGAAGTTTTCTGTGAGGCTCATTTCGTTAAAAATTCCAAACGGAACCCTCAAGGTCGGTTTACGGTCAAACTTCCCTTTAAGGAATCACCGACAAGATTAGGCGAATCACTAACGCCAGCAATACAACGACTGAGAGCGATGGAGCGCCGTTTTATTCGAGATCCAAATTTCGCCAAGCAATACCACGACTTTATGGGTGAATACGAAAGGCTTAATCATATGGTGGAACTCCCAGCGCATAATAAAACAAGCCACGGATTTTATTTGCCGCATCATGGTGTCTTTAAAACTTCGGGTGTCACCACCAAGATACGGGTAGTTTTTGACGGCTCAGCCAAATCCAGTACTGCCACATCACTGAATGATTGCTTAGCAATTGGGCCTATGGTTCAGTCAAGTTTATATGCTGTCATTCTGCGTTTCCGAGAGCACAAGATCGCCTTTTCCGCCGATGTGGAAAAGATGTATCGCCAGGTCGACGTTTCGCCAGAGGATACAAACTTTCAACGAATTGTCTGGCGATCCAATCCCTCCGAACCCATCCGTCATTTCCGTTTGACAACCGTAACATACGGTTTAGCCTCCGCATCGTTCCTCGCCACGAGAGCTATTCAGCAAATAGCAAAGGAAAATGAAACCTTCTCACCTGCAGCCGCTCATGTCATAGCCAATGACATATATGTAGATGACATTATGACCGGGGCTGATAATGAAAGTGCAGCGATGCAATTGAAAGAACAGGTAACGGCGATTCTAAATGGATATGGCTTCTGCCTAAAAAAATGGGAATCCAATAGTAAGCAGATACTATCCAGCATTCCATGCGAGCATCGAGAAGTGAATCTCAAAGAAATTTGTGACCACACCCAACCGCATGAGTCCGTGAAAGTGTTGGGCATCCAATGGAATCCAGATTCTGATCGGTTTGTGTTTACGTCCCAGATGCCAGACACCACCAACGTCACAAAGCGTACAGTGTTATCAGATGCCAGTAAGTTATTTGATCCATTAGGTTGGCTAGCTCCTGTGGTCATAACCTTTAAGATCTTCATGCAAATGCTCTGGGCAGACAATCTGAGCTGGGACGATCCTCTACCACACGACAAAGGCGCCATTTGGTCAAAAATAAAATCTAATTTCAAAACATTAAACTCTATATCTATTCCCAGATTCATACAAGCTGAACAAGGTTCCATCATAGACGTCCATGGCTTCTGCGACGCCAGTCAATCAGCTTATGCTGCCGTTGTATACTTTCGAACGATCAACTCGGATGGCACAGTACATATACACCTAATTTCCTCCAAAACAAAAGTAGCGCCTATCAAGCAACAGTCACTTCCCCGTTTAGAGCTATGTGCCGCCCTGCTTTTAGTTAATCTCGTGGAAACTATCAGAGAAGAATCCAGCTTAAAAATAAATCAAATGTATCTATGGACCGACTCCCAAATAGTGCTAGACTGGCTCAGCAGTCATCCACGACGTTGGAGCACCTTCGTGGCCAATCGTACCGCGGAAATACTTAATTCTTCGACCCGAGAAAATTGGAAGCATGTTCCTTCAACTGAAAATCCGGCGGACTGCGCATCTAGAGGTCTTTCACCAAACGAACTCAAATCGCATTCCCTTTGGTGGACCGGGCCAAAGTGGCTATTTAAATCGACAGAATGTTGGCCATTGCAATTAAAAAACTATGGGCACAATGAAGAGGTGTCAAATAAACCAATAATACTGACCTTTCAATGTGTACCAAGAAATGAATGGCTCACCGAACTCATTCTCAAATATTCTTCCTTTCGGAAACTAGAAAGAGTTCTGAGTTACGTCATACGATTCGTTGAAAATGCCAGAAAGTCCAAAGAATCCAGAATCAGTGGCATTTATCTTCGGCGTGAGGAGTTAATTCACGTCGTACACCTAATTTGTCAGCACGAACAACGACTATATTACCAAGACGATATACTGGCGCTTCAAGCGAAGGGAGTTATCAACAAGAATAGCAGTCTAAAATCATTAGACCCATTTCTAGATAGTTTTGGAATAATTCGCGTTGGAGGCAGGCTGCACAATAGTACAGCTCCTTACTCCACAAGACATCCAATTATCATGCATCCAAACTCCACAATCACGCTAATAATTCTTCATGACATCCATATAGACCACAAGCACGCAGGTCCTTCTCTTCTGCTGTCGATCAGGCGTCAGGAATATTGGGTACCAAATGGAAAATAAAAGGCCAAGGAGGTGATCCGGAAATGCGTCATATGTACAAGGTTTAAAGCGGATTGTCAACAACAATTAATGGGTAATCTGCCTAGTTCCCGAGTCGAGTTTATACGGCCGTTTCTTAAAACTGGTGTGGACTATGCCGGGCCTATACTGATTCATTTAACTAAAGGGCGCGGGCAAAAAACCTATAAATCATATATCTGCCTGTTTATATGTTTAAGCACTAAAGCAGTGCACTTAGAATTAGTGGGTGATCTGTCCAGCGACGCGTTCTTGGGCGCCTTCAAGAGATTCATCGCCCGTCGTGGTATTTGCCTCGAGCTTCACAGCGATAATGGTAGCAATTTTGTTGGTGCAGAAAGAAAACTAAAGGAAGAGTTTGCAAAAATCATCCAGGGTTCAAACAATGTCTCCGATTATCTGTCCAGGCACCGCATTTCATGGAACTTTATCCCACCTAATTCGCCACATTTTGGAGGTCTGTGGGAGGCGGCTATAAAATCCGCCAAATTCCATATCAAGAGGGTAGTTGGAAAGACTATTCTAACGCTAGAAGAGATAAACACTCTGCTAGTTGAAATAGAAGGAATCCTGAACTCCCGACCACTGTGCAGATTCAATGATGCCGACCTCGATCCGTTAACGCCATCGCACTTCTTAATTGGTCACTCACTCACTAAAATTCCCGAGATGGACATCACGCATCTTAATCCATCATATCTCACTCGTTGGCAACTGGTGCAGCAATTGAGTCAACATTTTTGGAAGAGGTGGTACGTAGAATACCTTACTTCTCTACAACCACGTTCAAAGTGGAGAGACCGAAAACCTATGATCCAAATCAACGACATCGTCTTAGTCCAAGATAAAAATCTATCTCCTAATCAATGGCTTCTTGGTCGAGTCACTCAATTACATCCTGGTTCTGACGGTTTAGTACGAGTCGTCACACTAAAAACCCAATCAAACGAAATCAAACGACCGATACACAAATTATGTATACTACCAACAGTTCAGAACCAATCAGATGAAGTACTAGCCAACAATACATTTATTCAAAATTCATCACATCACAACATCTCAATCGATGACTCCCGCAACTTTACAACAGCAACATTCAACTAAAAACAAAATTCATTTGAAGCCAGTTCAACGGGGGGTGAATGTTTAGCCGCTAGAAAGAAAAAGGGAAATTTAAAGTAGAATCATTTCAAATAACCAATTTATAAACTTATCTTATTCAGCTGCACTTGATGGCTTCACCATAAATAATTTACAATCTAAAATAGAAACTAATATTAGTCAATTTATGTTAAAATTAATTATTGAAAGTTTATAATATTACCTTATATTGTTATTGTTATTAAAATATATTTGACATCCAATACGTCACAAAATATTGATTGACGTTTGCATCATAGTTACATGTAACTTAAGTGGTGTATGATACCAATGTTCGAACATAGATGTCGTATCAGGCATTTATTATTTCATGTAATATCTTTTGTAAAAGTAACAAAAATAAATAAAAACGCTCTCTTGCGCTACAATCGTTCATCGATAAACAACAAAATAAAAATATAAATCAGCTGTAATAAAAACTTTATAAGAACCAAAGTACTTGGACTAAACTATTTAAGTAACCCTACTCCGGACATTGCATCCAGCATTTCTATATCAACTTGGGAAGAAGCGTAAAGGTCAGATCTTTAAAACAGGCTTTTAAATAAGATCTCATCGACCTTACCCCGATACAATATATATATATATATATATATATATATATATATATATATATATATATATATATATATATATATATATATATATATATATATATATATATATATATATATATATATATATATATATATATATATATATATATATATATATCAACTTAACATAGATAAAACTTCGATTGGTTTATAAATATATAAATTAATCTTTCTATCTATATATTCTATCATCTTCAAACATATAGACAAGCAAGTAAAAACAACAAGAAAATTATTGATTGAAATTGATGATAAATGACATATCGACAATCTATTGATTGATTATTTTGAAAATAGAAAAAAAAATAAATAAGGTTTTTTTCATTTCGATCAATTGGTACCGAACATAAATTATCTCATTATTACCAGCACTATATGTATGAAAAAAAATTTAGTGTGTGCTGTATCACTCCACGATAATATATAATTTTCGTATATACATAGATACTTTTTTATCAATAAAATTTTCTCAAACACAAAAAAAAAAAAAAAAAACAAATCATTCTTTCGATTCAATTCAATTTATTTTGATAAATTTCATTTCTCATCCTTGTGCTACTTACACAATAGTAACTTAGATTGATTTCATCCTTTTTGTTTTCTTATATATGTATATGTATGTATATATACGATATAGAAATAGAAAAATTACAATTTCAAGTGTCAAACCAATAGATAATCCATCTTCTTATTCTTATATATTTTATTCCCATTTTATTTGTGTTTCGTCGTTGCTATTTGTATTGTGAAGTAAAGTGATAGATCGATTAAAAAGATAGATCGACAGGACATACGTCAATTTGACAGAAATCTTTTTCTATAAATTATGCAAGATAAATGAGGAACAAAAAATGTATGTATCCCAAAAAGGATATTATTATTATTATTCCTTAGAGTTCTTTTGTATTTTGAACAAATTGAAGGCGGTGACTGAATGTCTATTTAATTGGAATATCAATCATATCTTATAGTATTTGCTGAAATCCTGCTCAATACAAATATTAGTTTTGTAAAACAGCAAGATAAATTGATTTTACAGGCTAGCATAAATCATAATCCATGTCGACCATCCGTTGTCAATTAATATTTTGGACAAATTCAATTAGTCGGTGTTTGTAAATGTATGTAAATTTGATGTGCATTTTTTTATATTTTAGAGCGATATTTTTATGATCGGAAAATATGCTAAGAGTTATGTAATTAAGGTTTTTGCGAAACACTAGAAAAAAATAAGGTAAAATAAATTACAGATGCAAAAAAAAAATTATTTATCACGAAAATCAAATGAAATAACTGTTAACCCTATCACTCCGTACTCCAGATTTAATTGAAAAAAAAAATATTTGGGGATTCATATTTTATGTTTATGAGTTATTAGGCACAATGAAATAAATATTTGGACCAAGCGGTTACGCTGGTAGGTTTTTCGTGATGTCCTATAAATGGGACAAATCTAGTGATCGGTTGTACTTCATGAAATAAAAAATTCAAATTTCTCGTTCGATTTCATAAGCAAAGTATCAAACTTATAAAAATAAAAATAAATAAGCTTATAATAAATAATAATATAAAAAAATAATAAATAATAAAAAATAATCACATAAAATTAACGTTATCACATTGGAAGTTCACATAACGACGTATAGGTGTATTCAAAATATTTGGTAGGAAATCCGCCTTATTATAAAAATATTATTTTTGATGAAAAGTAAGGAAACAAATCCTATCGCGATTAATGCACCGATAAACATTGCACTTCTTGCAAATCAAAAAACTTTTGTACTTACATCCAACAAGTTTACAACGAATTGCCTCAGTTTTTTGGTCGTGCTCTGGTAAATGGCTTACCGTATCTAAATGGACTTCCTTTAACGGTCGGATTTCACATCTACGGGTTTTATTACTTGATGAATTTATATTTACCTCCCCTCGCGGTCTGCCACGTTTATTAGGGTTGCTACATCTCAATTAGCGCTCTTGCCAAATATAGTCTAAATTCTAACAAATCCATGTGTTTTGATCCTTTCATTTTAGAAATATCCTCTCTGTACTCGAGCCAACTAGAACAAATCGCAAAGTCCACAAAATGAAAAATAACTCGCAACATCCATTTTTGCGATTTTATAAAAGTTCGGTAATAACTGATCAATTGGTCAAGCCGATCAACTCCTCCCATATTTTGAGTGTAACTACTAATTACTTCCGGCTGCGGCAGTTCGACCATACATTTTTGCGTTTTGTCCCACTTTTTATGGTTTTTTCAACACATTTTCCAATAAAATTGGATCCCATATGGACAATTCACAAGTACTACTTTATTATCTCGACTACTGATTTCGATAGTATATCCTCACGATTTCTTTTTCATTTAAGGGTCAGGTAACAATAATGGTTTTCCGAAACGATTGATCCGAAGAGTGCCGATTGCATTTATCCCGTTTTTTTCCAAAATTTCAAATAATTGGCAAGTCGAAAAATAACTATCAAAATGCCGGTTATGGCCAAATTCTGTTATACGTTTTATTAAATGCATCACTGCTGTTGCACCAAACTCGAAGCGTTTTTATTCCGATTGCGAGATTTCAGTTGTTTCGCTTTGATAGAGGAAGAAATCGTATGGTTTCCCATGTTTGCAGCACAATACGTACACCTTTATTCCCAATAGAGAGGGCTTTCCCTTCATGTGTTGCTTTAAACCTAATTTACCTTTAAAAGGAATCATCTACTCGTCGATACTTATGTTTTCTTCTATAGCAAATTCTAGGCATCAGTTACGTACAGAATTTACATTATAATTTATATAATTTATATACATATTCGTATTAGTAGCTACATTTTCAAAAAATTCTCTCTGAAAATATTTGAAAAAATACGATACAGGTGATGTTTCCTGGTTTTCTTCAGTTCGAACAGATGCAGAAAATGAAGTTTCACAGCTTTCAAATCGAGTTAACCCTCTGCGCCATTCAATTTTTTCTTTCGCTGTGTATGAATATGTGGTATCTAATTTCAACTCGTGAACTTGATACTAATTTCATTGATTCATTAATGACCCCAAACTCCACATTATTATCATAATCACTGCTACCTAAAATTAATTTTGATTTCTCACGATCATCATGGTCAACTACATCTTCGGATTTTTTTTCAATATCTCGTTCATTCATATAATCATTGATAATTTTTGGTGGAATAATAACCAGATCGTTGCCTTCTATATCGTTTTCTTTAACTGTGCCATCATCAGATTCAATTTCTTCAACTGATGAAAAAATGTCGAAGTCAGAGTCAGCAGCATCTATCATTTTGCCAAGTTCACGAATTTATATGTTTTTTCTATATTTCGGGAAAACCAATTTCTTTCACCAAAAAATTCTATCTAAAACATACAACACAAATACAACTATAAATGAAATGTTTTCAACCACTGCTTTGAAATAAATATCACCTACCATCAATTCTCTCGACACCTAATAAAGTGAAAGAAATTGGGATAAAGCACTAAGACAAGAAATAAAATTAAGTTCAAAAGATATACACACACATACACAGATACACCAGATAAATATAAATTACAAAATGGATTAAATTCTATTTTATTGAAAAGAAAATCATCAATTACATTTTCTATTTGTATATCGTTTAACTGTTATCCATTTTTCTTTATTTTTACTTCTCGCATCCTTGCATCCGTATTTACGATGAGAAGAAGGAACTTATATACATTTTTTTTTTTTCAATATGTATACAACATGTTACTTGTTGTTGTTTATGTATCCATAAAAAAATTAGAAAAATGGATCAAAAATAATAAATAACAATTTTCCAGTTTCAATTTTATTGGAGAAAATCGAAAATTTATTTCTATCAATATTTTATGTCTTAAACGTATATATGTATGTATATGATGTAGTTTTTTTTCCGTTTGGTATAGAGAATATTTATTTATGGTTAAAAGATGGCCAATTCGAGACCATTTAATAAAATGTAGCAAAAAAAATGTCCAGTTGCATCGATTTATGTACAGAAAAGGCATAAATTAGATTTTATGTCTGTGTAAGGCAGTGGTTCTTAAATGGTATGGTGCGGATTAAATTGGATAAATGTTGGGTTTAGCTAGTTACCAAATTAAAGAATTAGTTATTAGATACTTCAGTTTTAACGAAATTATAAATACTTATGAAGACACTTGTGATAAAGTTCAACTTCAATCAATCTGAGGACAAGGCTTACGTAAATTGAATCCGTGAATTTGTGACTAATAAAAGTAATTTTGTTATTTTCAAATGATTAAAACAGTTTAGAGAATAATTGATTTTAAAGAGTGTTGTTGTATCAGTTTCAATCCTTAGTTATCTTTTTATTGGTTCTGAATTAATTTAAATAACAATTGGAGTCATTCGTATTCTGCAAAGTCACACAAAAGACATAAATTTAATCGCATAATTTATGAAAAACTTAAAATTAATCACATAATCGCATTGATAAATTTAACTACCAATAAATACTAATTAGGAACAATTTAAATCAAATTAATTATTTGTTCTGCTACTTTCAAAATATTAAATCAATAAATGGTTACAGTCGAAATTAAATTAATTTTATGTTGCCAAACTTTATTACCGATTTATTCGGTATCTTAAAACGAAAGAAGTGTTTACAATTTAAAAGTTAATAAGACATAAAAGAATTTAATGAAGTATGTAATAATTTATAATTTAAAGTTGTATGTACAAATTGAAGGTTTCAGCTTTTGTCGTAAAAAATTACGTTAAGGAGAGAACTGATAAATCACTTTACAAATATTTAATCGATTAACTCATATGCGTACATCAATTATATTTTCTTCTAACTACATTGACGTATTTTATCAGTTTAACGATTATTTCATTTGTTTTTTGTGCTAAATAATTTTTTTGAACCTGTAATTTAAATACATTTGGAAATATGTGTGTGTTGAGAGTATTGGTGAGTCATTTTACTGTTTTTTTATATTGACTGACTAAATGTATAACTATTGAATTTTCTTGTAATTCCACAATGACGTATTTTGTCGGTTTAACGATTATTTCATTTAATTTTTGTGCTAATTTTCTTTTAAATCTTTAATATACATATTTTAGAATTTTGTGTTGATGGAGAGTATGGTAAGTCATTTTACCGTTATTTTTTTGAATTACTCACCAAATGTCTATCAATTTTGATTTTCTTATAATCATAATGGCGTCAGTTTAATGGCAAGTTTTGTAAATTTGTGTGTGATGAGAGTGTTGGTTGATTGTTTTGCTGTTATTTTTTGATTTACTCACCAAATGTATATAAATTGGATTTTCTTTTAGTTAAAATGGCGTATTTTGTCAGTTTAACGGTTATTTAATTTAATTTTGGTGATCAACCATTTTTATTTTGTTAAATCTGTAATTTATTGACATTTTAGAATATTCGGTCTCTCGAATTTAATTTTTTGAATTTTTATTAATTTTTTAATTCCTAAACTATTTAGTTACAGTTAAACTTTAGTAATAGGCATTATTATTAAATAATGCCACAATTGATCAGCAGATCTGTACATTGATTTTAGCAAGGCACCAATAATGTTGTAGTAGGAATAAATCTCACATTGCGATCCAAACTGGAACCAGCGGTATCCTATCAAATGATACAATAACTGATGTTTCTAACTGATAATAACTGATGATGTATGGTTATACGATCTTAAATATTTCAAACATTATGGGGTCAAACATATATTATTATTAGATATTACGAATATTATTGGATACTAGTGGATAACCCGTCAGATTTGACGGAACATAATATATAAATTAGTAATATTTGATAGCTTTTTCTGTGTGAGTATTTACTAATTTCTATTTGTGGTTTACGCGTTGTTCTTGCCTCGATAACTTTCCGATATTATTTTTGCACTAATTAAATTACGCACAAGCAGTGCCACTATTAACCGCGTTTCGTAACATAATCAGCACACTTTTTTTAATACCAGAACATAAGGAGGCATTCCTTAAGGTGTTTGGTCATTTAGAAATACAATCGGGGAATTGAATGTGCCTTTGCGAACCTTGCTTAATACAGAGTTAGCACAACTAAGAACTAAGAATTTCTTTATAAATTATATCATATAAAAAATAAAAAAAAAAGTTCTGACATTCCCACTATTTTATGGAATATCAGAATCCTCTTCAAGTTTTTAGCATATTCTCTTGCGAAGAAATTCGAAGATTCTTCTTTCCAAGGGTTTGGTGGGGATATCTGCTTGCTGTTCCTAGTGTTGATGTATTTGAGTTGAAAAACTTTCTTGTCATACTGTTCTCGGACGTAGTGATATTGTACGTCAACATGTTTACTTTGTTTGTGAAGAACAGGATTTTTAATTTATAAACCAACTTATTTTCAACTATGGTCGAGTTCTTTGGTACTTCAACGAGCTACCACACTTTGCTGGTTTTTAAGGAATTCATTTCCTCCTCCATAGCTTGTTTTCACTCTTCTGTATTCGTACCATTTACTGCTTGTTGAAAAGTCAGCGGTTCTTCTGAGTTTACAATGCAATATTCACATACATTATCTAAATCTACTTCGTAATCTTCTAATTTTTTGGGTTTACTTAGTTTGGATCGATCTCTTAGTTGTATTCCTGTACTCCTTTTGGCTTCTGGCGTACAAAATTTCTCATTTTCTTCTTCTAAATCAGATAATCAGTTAGGCAACTCAAAATTTTCTAAATCTCCTTCAATTTGCTCGGCACCTTTTCTTTCAGCCTGACTATTTTTGAATTGTGTATTTTCTTCCTCAGGGAGATACAATAGTGCTTGATTTTGATTTTCTTTAGTAGATTCCATTAATTTTCCTGTATAGATAATATGTTTTCAGACAAAAACAAACACCTATTTCCCCTTTTAGGTCAAGCTTCTTTACTTTATTTTCAGTCAATTTCACGTAAACTTTCTCTCCAAATATATAGAATTCCTGAATATCTGGTCGCTTGTTGTACCAAATTTCATATGGTGATTAGATTCTTAATGCTACTGGTTCCTGTGCAGTTCAAAATATAAATGACAGTGTTTACTGCTTCTGCCCAGAATTTATGTTCAAATTTTGCAGCATGTAATATTGTACGAGCAGTTTTTACAACAGTTCGGTTTTCGCGTTCTATTTTGCCATTTTGCTCTCGACAATAAACTACTGAATTTTGATGAGAAATTCCATATACCTTCATCAATTTTATGGCTTCTTGATGGACAAACTCCAGGTCATTGTCAGATCTAAAAATTTCTATTCCTCTGGGGCAATGTTTTTCTGTTTTCTTTATATAGTATTTTAGACATTCCAGTACGTCTGATTTTGCACCCAAGAAATATACGGTTCTGTAATGTGAGTAATCATCCTTCAACAGAAGAAAATACTTTGTACCTGTGAATGACTTTTCTGGTAGTGGTCCACATACATCTGTGTGGATTATTTGGCCAGTGCGACTTGTTTTTGTACTGCTTTCCTGAGGAAAAGGTAGTTGATGGATTTTGCTCAATGCGCAAGGCTTACAGACTATTTTGTCATCTTCTTTTGGATTAATGTCATAATTTTTTAAAATTTTTTTAATTTGAGTGTAGTTTTGATGAGCTAGTTTTTGATGCCATTCTTGAAAGAAACTTTTCTCAGCAATACAAGCTTGATATTGTTCAGCACTTTCTTTGCCATTTTTGATTGGCATTATCTTAATTTTCATTTCAAATAATTTGTTTTGTCTCTCACTTACAGCTATGGTTTTGCCTTCTTTAACGAATTTACAAATTCTTTTATTAGCTTCTTGAGTTACATTTTTATCCAAGGCCACATCGCCAGAAAAGTGATTGTATTTCAGCTTAGGCACGTAGAGTACATTTGAAAGGTGACATTCTGTCCATTTTTTTCATTAAATGTTGAAATGTTTATGCTACCTCGACCTTTGTCTGAAATGGTTTCTCCATTGGTTTTATTTTGATGCCATCTTTTACATCTTTTGATGTGTAGTTTATGAACCACTCTAGTTTATGAGTCATGTGATCGCTTGCTCCAGTGTCTATATACCAGGCTTCGATTGTAGTTTTCGCTGTCTTTTGTACTGAGGCAAATGCTTTGCTTATAAGAGCTTCACCTCTCTCTTCTCCTGAAACTTTGGAATTTTTAAATTTATATTGTTTATTTTCTGGATTATTCCAACATTCTGCTTCCCAATGTCCAGGTTTTTGACAAATATTACATTTCCCAGGTTTTATTCTTGTATTTTTTTGGTCATGGTTTTTATTCTTAATATACTGAGTTTTTTTGTTACCAATATTTTTCTTGGAAAAATGATTCTTACTGCTTGCTCTTACATTAGAAGCAAGTGCATTAACTTCTACTTCTCTTTGACTTTGTTTCATCTCTTCAATTATCAATATTGAGGTAAGGGTGGTTAACGTTCTCTTAGTTAACGTTCTTTGATTCCCAGACACTGATCAAAATTTGGTTATAAAGTTAGGAGAGTTTTGGTCATTACTCCCTTATCTTCAATTTCCTCTCCCATTGCCTGTATTCTATTAGATATATCTTCAATTATTGAGATATGTGCTGCAATATCATGTGAAGGATCTTTAGCCAATGTAAACCACTTTTGCAATAAAATGTGGATTGTAGATTCTGATTTTTGTTCATATATATTGGTTAGCTTTTTTCACATTGCCTCAGAATCCTCTGAAGCCAAAATATACATCATCGTTTGTTCAAATATTGTGGTAACGATTAAGGTAAGCATCGATCTCTTTCTTTGTCTGATTCAACTAGCCCACGTACTAATGCCGCTGATTTGAACATCCGATGTCGTCCACTGTTTTAGTCGACTGGAAATTTTTAACGCCACGCCTATAAAGTAACAACAACATCTTTAAATAAAAACGCTCTACTTCTTTAATATTAGCGTAATTGCCACTTTGTTGGATTTATAGGAATGTTGTCTCGTCATTGATCAGTCTAACGATCACGCCTTAACATCATGTTTTATCATCGGAATTTCTTCTTTTGCGCAAGTTGCACGTTAAGCCTCCTTCGCTTTTACTTTTTGAAGAATTAGTAGCGTTGTGCATTTCTATTGTTTACGCGAAAGAAGTGGCCAATCTTGTCCAAGATATTCCATTGGCATTGAAGGTTAGCCCCATGTTCATGCTTGACGTCTGCAGCTTAAATGCTGTCCAGTTCGAAAAGCTGTGCGTTCTGTGGATCTTGATGTTTTACCGGAAGCAAATTGGACGTCCATAATGACACGTTTTATCGTAAATTTTAAAGATGTATGGTCTAGTTCCCCGTAGGCTATTTTGCACATATTGAAATGAAGAAGAAGATCACTATTATATGATATAATGCTATCGCAAAAAAGAGCACGGTGGTAAAAGAAACCAATTTGTCTAAAAATGTGGAATATTCTAGCTGAAGTTCACGAATATCATGTGACTTCAGCAATTACATTTTTTATTTATTACAGCAACTTGTAAATTTGTTATGGTCACTCGTCAATGGAAGTTGTATGAGGGATTCATCGTAATTCATTGCTTCATTACGAATTACTTGGCTTTATCATTCTTGCGCTAAGCAATAGCCTTCGATGTGATGACGCTGAAGAAATTTAACCAGCAGCTCAACACATGAAATAAAAAAGAATTAAGAAGTTCAGCTTATTTGTCGGTCTATGTCACGTTAGAGAAGAAAAAGAATCACAAAATCATTTAGCAAATCTTGTAGCAATGTTAACAATAATTTTTAGAGTTAATTTAGGCTATGATATATTATTCTACAGCAAGAAGGTACTTCCTATTAATTCAACAATTTTTGAATTTGCCACCATAAAAAAGGTGACTTAGGCAGAATGTAACATCGAGTCTGACCATCGTTTTTGTAGCGTACCTGTCACTGTACCTGTCCTATATCAGGAATTTTGTGAGGGTATATGTCGTTATTTTTAAGTATTGTAATTATTTTTATGAGGATCTGTTCGTCAGCTCAATTATCAACATCAATCATCCAGTATACGGATCTCATCAGATCATTCTGTCTATATATTAAAATGAGTTTTTGTCTATGAGATTGATCACTTTGACAGGTGCATGAACACCAATATTCAATGAGTGATCTCCTCTTTTTATTAATTTTAAGTCATGGATCATCACACATTGATATCCTCTTTTAGTTTTTGAGTTTCTATTGGTTCAGCTAAGTCCGTTACACAAACTTACTTTTATTAGTGACTTAGTCGCATCCTACGAAAAGCAACAAACAATGTCGTGAAGTTCTTATGATATCATACATTTTTTTCTGGGACGCAAATTGTTCCGTGTAATATAATGAATTTCAATATAACGAATTAAAAATTATTGATTCTAATTAATTCCAATTAGAGAATAAATAAGCCTTGATGGACTGAATAAGCTTTGATTTCCGTTTGAAATAATCCATGAATGATGGTAGAGATATGTCCTCGTAATAATTTGTCAAATAACACAATATATATATAAAATAAATCACGCACAATTTATCTGAAGTAATCCAATTAATTTCTTAGCCTTGTTATATATTATATGGATAGTTTTCAATCATAATTAATCACCGTCTATATAAAAGCAAAAAAAAAAAACGAAATGTAAATTCAATGTTGTTTCTAAACCACCCCCTGATCTATCTATCTATCTATTTATCAAGAAATCGCACCCTCAAATCAACAATAAAAACAAATCAGACATACAAAAACTAATACTGACGATAAAATAACAAATAGTTGTTCATAAATTATCGTATCAAACTTGCAAACGTGAATTTTTGTTATATATTTATTTTTAGTTTTTTTACCAATTTTCCTATTTTCCACATTTTCCAAACATTTTGTACCAACTCAACCCAATTATTTTTTCATAATAGTATACAAACACACCAACAACAATAATGACACAATAAAAAATTGTTTTTCGAGGGGTGTGCAGTGGTGAAAATAAGATTGATATGTTTTTATTTTCGGGTGGATTAAGAAAATTGTTTTCAAAAAAAAAAAAAAACTTGTCTTGTTTATTTTTTTGAATATGGATGTCTGCTGATATAATATTTATCCTGTTACCCCAAACTGATTGATGATCTTTTATTTTTGTGTTTGTCGAATTTCCTTTCGTTTGGAAAATTGAAAAATACAAAATTGAAAGTTGAAAATTGATGATGACGATGATATTAATTTTATTGAATGGATTGGTTCGTTTATTGTATAAAACTCTACGTATCCAAAATTGTCCTTTAGGGATATATGTTCACCCATCTTTAACCTTCCAGATTTAATTTTTTTTTGTTTTTGTTTGCGGATATATAACGGAACAATAAATTTTCTTAGGCCTTAATATTTAATTTATCACATAAAAATTAAGAAGACCTAGACAGCAGCATAGTATAATACAACAACAACAACAATAATATATAAAAAAGGATCTCATCATTAAAATGAACAGAGTCATCAATCATTTATGTTTTTTTATGTCAGTCTTGTCACATTTTTTTTTGTTTGTTATCAAAAACCATTTTGTTTGTTGTGTAAAAAAAAAAAAAATTATTTTATTTTTTTGATAACAAAATTAGAATGTCAATCCAGTGCGAGAGAGTGAAATTCGTTAGTTATGTTGGTGATAATAATAAAATACTGGTGCCATAGATGGAACAGAACAAATTTAAGGATGAGAATGACATAAATCATTTTGTGTGTGTATATAGAACATATAGTGACAAGTATGTAGTAGTAAAAGTAGTAGTATAGCAGTAGTATATGTATAGAGTATAAACGGATGTACATATATTCGTATGTTGTTGATAAGTAGAAAATTTCTTATGTTGAAAACTTGAAATATTACTTTTGAAATTTTGACTAGACATCATAATATTTATCGCTGTTGAATGTCAACATATCATGCAAATACGATATACGGTTATATATCAAAACTGTCCCTGGTTGTGTCATGTTATATTATGGTTTATGACATATCTAATTTTATACATTTATGGAATTTAATCTTTCGTCTATATGTACATGGACGGATATTATTGATTTATACAAATTTTTGTTTAAACCTTTGATGGGCGTCTAGTTTGGACAATGATACTTCAAATGAATCGTCACTAAATTTGAAAATAAACTCTATGTAAATTAGATCTATAATTTGATGACTTATTTTATCCAAGGACAAAATTATGATTAATAGTATGAGTTATACACAACAAATCATAAAACAATTGGTAACAATTTAGAAATTTGGAAACTAATTGTTAAATAGTTCTAGATATTTCTAAGTATGTAATTTTCCAAATTAAGCAACATTGCACCTTGGGCAAATGAAGGTTTTTTATTATGAAGTAAAATTGTAACTTTCATAAGAATTAATAATAAAAACCTAAAAACTGAATCATAAGTTAATTCTACTGTTTCTAGCGTGACCGTCTAAATAGCACAATCGAAGGTCAGAACCTAGATTCGATTCCGAGCTTGTTAGTCGTATTGTTCTAGACAACTTGACGAAAACAAGTCCCTCTACCCCGTCGTAATCTGCCAGCATCGCTGACAACGACCTTTGGGCCTGCCAAATAGCGACTTTACTGTCAGAGATCAATGGACCATTCATTTCGGATCAGCTTGCAGAACGTGATCGAACCGGCATACTTCCCTTTTATTCCATGAACCTTTTATCCTTAAAAGTCCTTTTATTTCATGAACGAGATGAGGAATTTTCATTAAATTCCAGATCTCATTCAGTTGAATAAAACTATGTAAGCGTCGGCACCATCGCGTTTGGGCCATAAATCAAGAGCATCATTCTATATGGAAACATTTTATAGATTCCGAGTTAAAAATGGGGGTGGTTCCCAAATATTCTTTAAGTGAGGCTAATTTTCACATTATTCATGAAATTTGTTGAGCTTAAACTAAAAACCTTTTAAAATTAGATAAAAGTAATTAAAAAGTTTGACTTTAATACGGAACCCAGACTGCATTACTGATGTTGGCATTTAGCAAGTATCTAACATATTCGATTCGCTAAAAGTTAGAGATTGCTTTAGCATTAGTGGACGTAATGGAGGTTTTCTTCAGTCGATATAGAAAAAAATTGAATGAGCACCTATAGCACTGTTGAAAGGTTCAGAAAATATATTAAAAGCAGTTCTTGCCGAAGCGGCTGGAACTATAATTGTTGTTTTTAAACATGTATGACGAATGCTGTCGAAGAAGTTTTATTAATAATCTATAGTAATACGTACCCTTTATGAAAAAACGTAACAATTGGTGACAGTGGTGGGATTGTGATTATAATTAATTTAATAAACGACAGTAAAATAAAACTCTATGATTTAAACATAGAAATAAAAAGTTGGAACAAAGTGATCAATAATCTCATCAAGATACAATTAGAGGAGAATCCTGATAAAAAATGAATCCAAAATATCAGCCTGAAAACAAAATTATTCGAATTATTGACACACTTTACTGAAAAAATTGATAAGCTTGACACAAAGGATAACAGACTAAAGCACCGACCAGCAATTACATATGAATGTTACATATGAATTTACGTCGACTTGGGAAGCAGCGGAGACTGTTCAGACAATTCTAGTATACATGTGACAATTTTAGAACATCGAATCAATAAAAAAGTGTTGAAGGCCAGAATTAAGAGCCTAACAATATACATCAAATTACCTTAAAGGGACCGCAAATGGTTTTCAAAATCGATTTTATAGGAATTAAGGATTGCAACATTTTTAAATACACGAGAGCATCTAGTTAAAAAATTAAACGAGCTTACTACATAACAAGGGTAGTTTTGGGTCCAGTAGCAATAATGATGGTCTCTGTAGTTGGGGGACAGTATCATGTCTCGTAAAACACTTCTAAACGACATGCTATTTTTAGAATTCCACCACAGCATTGGTAGCATGTCGTAGGAGGGGACTACACAAAGGTTGGATCGTTCGGCGACTACCCGCATTCTTAAAAAACTTCATTGTTAAATCAACAAAATGAATTATGGATACCACTAAATTTTAAACTCGCTCCACTGCAGCCAATTAGGTCCATGCCATCAGTTTTGTAACTCGTGCATAAATTGCAGCTCGACATTTTCACCTTGCTGGAACATCAGATAACCAATGTAGTACCACCATAGGATCGGTATAAGCATAAATATTATTGACGTCGATCTTGAATACGGTTTTACAATATTGTATTAATTCTGCTAGTAGTACCACACCGCACAGCTCCAGCCTAGGCAAACTGATCTGTTTCAATAGCGCTACTTTACTCTTGGCACAAACGAGGCGACAAGTAATTTCTCCATTTTCACTATTGGTTCGAAGATATACTACACCACCAAAGGCAGCCTCATTTTGATTGGGCGGATTGTAGTAAACATCTGGGAATCTTAATTTGTTGTAGGTGTGGTAAATTATAATAAACTTTGATCCAGAGATCCACAATCTTACCAGGAGCTTCTTCATCCCAATCTGTCTTCATTGACCACAGTTTCTGTAGTACAATTTTAAAGTGTTTAACCACCGGAGATACCCAACCCAAAGGATCGTAAAGTCTAGCACTTTCAACCAACATTTTGCGTTTCATCCATCTTACTTCTTCGCTTAAACTATTTATTTTAAATGAAAAGATGTCAGATTTCTGATGCCACATAATTCCTAATGTCTTGGTACTGGAATGTTCTTCAATTAATTGAAGTATCTCGTCCTGATTTGACTATAATTGCAAGAAAATTTGTGAATTTGATTTCCATTTACAAATTTGCGTTACAAGTGCTAAAAATCTCGACTATCTGATTTTTTAATATTATGACTTCTTCGGTGGTTGCACTGCCGGGTAACAAATCATCCATATAAAAATGATTCCGAATGACTTTAGCTGCTTCTGGATATTGGTTTTCTGCATTTTTGGCTACCTCTTCTAGTGACCGAATGGCTAGGAGTAGGGCACATGAAGTTCCATACGTAACTATCATACACTTGTGAGAACTGAGTTCTTCGTGTGAATCTCTACGCCACAATATGATAATTGGCATCTGATGGGTGAACTAAAATTGGTCGGTACATTTTTGTGCTACTAAGTTTTGGCGAAATCTTAATAGAGTCGTTGTTAACACCGGTTAAAGCTTTGGTCCAATATTTAAGCATTCGTTTAACGAGACTGTATTTGTGGTTTTAAAGAATGCATCAAAAACAACCCTGAGTTTTGTAGTTGTGCTTTCCTTGTAGATGTCTTGATGAGGCATGAAATACCTTTTATTATTTTTAGTTGGAACATCTGCCCAAGGTACCTGTATCATATGGCCTAAGTGTTGGTAATCATCCATAAATATTTTATAGTCCTTATAATATTCGTTTGATCGCTTAAATCTTTTTTCAATTGACCTCAATCTCACTTGCCTGAGGTATTTAATCTCCTAGGTTAGGTGGTTGATTTTTGAAGAGTAATTGAACTATGAATCTGCTATCTGGAGCTCGAGTAGTAGTGTTCCTATACAGTATTTCACAAGGATCATCTTCGTCTAGTTGCGTGGACTTCTGTACAGGTTCTATCACCTTCCAAAATTTCTTTAATAGTTCCATCAACATTTCATTTGTTATGCTAAAATCCAAACTTGCATTATAATTCTGTACCTTGCAGTCTTCTTTGGCTTCTTTTATTTTACCCGCTATTAACCATCCCAATTTAGATGAGTGGAGAACAGGTAGGTTTTGTATTGCCAATTTCTCTTCGGATAAAATTTCTAAAAAGTGTTCCGCTCCAATCAATATATCGACAGAGTTAGGCCTGGTAAAATAGAGATCTGCTAGTTCTAAGTTCCAAACTTCGTTGCTTTCCGGTATTTTTATCGTTGAATTAGGAAGAGTTGAGGAGATTTTTTCTATTATAAGTGCCGTCATTGTTTTTGAGTAATGTGGAGTTACTTGTGATTGAATAGTTAACGTTGTTTTCCTCTCGATTTTCCCGTTGAACAAGAAGCTAGGCCGTACATGGAAGTTTGTGCAAATTTCGCTTTAAGCCAAAGCGTTGAACACATGATTCAAAAATAAATGTTGGTAGGATGTCTTTGTGTGTTGATTGAAGAGGTTTGTGGGATGTTTCATTGGAAGCTAATAATATTTCGGCGTTTGCTTGTAGATTTGTTGAGGGTTGATCTGTGTATAATAATGAGTGATGACGCCTTTTGCAAATTATATCCACGAATCACCTCGTCAGAGATATCACACAATTTTCTCAATTCACGATGGCTGGCTTGATAACCATTTTTTTGATCCATGAATGATTGAATAAGAGAATACACAATCGATTTTGGCTTGTTGTATCTGGCAACTAATTTCTCCCAGGCTTCTTCGTAATTTTGATCAGTGACCTTTATATGCCTAATTATTACGGCTATGTCGCCTCGTAATAGACCGTTCAAAATTTGCAATTTATGCACCGCACTTAACGTCTGATTTTCATGCACCGATGTTACAATTGAGTCATGGAAGGATGGCCAGAGCTTGTATTTGCCCGTAAATGGTTCTATATTTATTTTGGGTTGTCGCACACCTTGTTGTTGGTGCATACCTTGCAGGAAGGTTTGCTACTGTCCAATAAATTAACCTAAGGTAGTATTTAGATCCTGAGCTTCGGGTTTCTGGTGGTGAAACCTTGCATTTATTGCTGCCTTCAAAATTGAGCAGGTATGAAAATATTTAATAACTACTTGTATAACTACTGCCAATTTGTATGTTAGTGGTTTCCAAACAGCCCGCTCTCTTGTGGTACTCCTGCTTCAATTCTCTTGAGTGATGAGAACTATCCTTCATATTTTACTTTGAAATATCTTCCTTCATTGTATGATTTTAATAACTCATAAACTGCTTTGGGAGGTCGCGATGTAGGAGGTCGCGATGTAATTTATAATCCAGTACTCGATGCCAGACTCGATCAAAGGCCTGGGCAACATCAAGGAAAATTCCAGAACATACCTTTTTGTTTTCACGCGTATTCTCAATCACATTAGTGACTCTGTGTACCTTCTCTATGGTGGAGTGTTTCTTTTTGAAACCAAATTGGTGAGATGGTAACAGGTGTCTTTCTTCAATCAGAGGTTTCATCCTTTTGACGAGTAATTTTTCAAACAGCTTGGACTATGATGGTAATACAGACATAGGTCTGTAAGACGTTTTCTTATTGGCTGGCTTATTAAGCTTGGGTATCATAATAGCTTCTGCTATTTTCCACTGCTGAGGAACATATTTCATTCTAAATGCTCCGTGGATTATGTGTAGCAACTTTTTATAACATTTTACTGGCAACTTTTTAATAACTTTTCCTGTAATAAGATCGTATTCAGGAACTTTTTTTACATTTAGGTTATGTTTGATTTCATTTTTGAGTTCTTTCATTGCAACTGATCGTATGTCTAACTCGTCTTCTTTTTGCATTAGAACGGTATTTTCATCTGCTCTTTGTCTAGTCGAAGGTTTAAACATTTCTTCCAGATGTTGAGCAAATAGATCAGCTTTTTCTTTGAGGCTTTTGGCCTAAGTACCATCTTCTTTTTTTATTGGTGGAATCTGCCCTTTTGGTTTTTTTAGTCCTTTTGTAGCTTTCCATAAAGAATACTCACTTTCTTTGTGGTCAGACAGACTTATTTAATATTTGTTGAAGCTTACCGATTTGGTTGTCTTGTATTAACTTCTGCAGTTTGTTTTAGGACCCATGCATGATTAAAAAAAGATAATTAATTTTGTTTCGCAACCTTACGGCAACTCCGACATTTAGCAAACATAATCTGGATAGCAACTAGAATTAAATAAATGAATTGTTGTTTGCGCACTTTTTTGAGTTATGTTGGTGAATGAGTAGTTATAGAAAAAATGAAGAATGAGCCGGATTGTCTTTGAGTACGACCAATTAAAGACAAAGCATAAAATAGCATACATTGTTCGGCAAAATTATATTATTGTGTTCACTATAAGTAAAAAGTGTTATAAATATGATACATAAGTGTTATGTTTCGTGAAAATAAATATCAGCTGTACTTATTTGGAATCCATTCAAAAAGAGAACCATAGAGGCAAAAACGTTACATTATTTTAAACTAATCGATATTAAACTCCATTGAATTGTCTTTCTGATGTCAAAACCATAAGGTCTAATATACATTAAACAGCATATTTTAAACGACTGAAAACGGCCATAAATAACCTAATCATATTTGTTTTATTACATCTTATTCTAAACCTCCAATAATATACGCCATTAAACCATTCTTTGTATATACGTTCGACTACGAGTATCGTAGATACATAAAATTGAAAGAACGATAACCCGATAGAATTATAAATAAATCAAAAGCTCTTTTTTCATCTTAAATTATAATTTACGACTTGTGTTAACTAAATTCAATGCAATTTCATCCCATTGTTGTGTATAGGTACATATTGGTACTGTACAGACATACCGAATGTATTTATACTAACTATGTCCCATGGAACATAAAAAATCCATTTATTTTGTATTATTGGCAAAATTTAGTTATATATTGGTGAGACAACCAATAGAACCCAACCCAACCGAAAACGAGGTAACACATAATGCGACTAATAAATTTATAACAAAAGTCCCTTTAAAAAAAATGTAAGCGCGGATAAACCTCTGATGATATTATTTTCTTTTGTTTTCGTTGAATCACAAAACAGTATTTTCCCTGCTGTTTTAAATCAACCAGAAACATAAATAAAAATAAGCGATCAGTTCCCGGTAGGTATACGAATAATATACAGTCGTTGTGTGTAACCCTTTTCATTGTTTGTTTGTATTGTTGGGTGACATATTTTGTTGAATTTATATCGAGTTTAATGAATTGAAATAACTGAATTAGTGTTAAGTCACATTGTAACTGGGATAAGTAGAAATTATGTTACACACTAACCTACAAGCATATTATGCGATATATGTATAAAAAAATACCTGTTTCCTCTAAAAGAATTAATAACGTAAAACAATCCTCCGCAAGGCATGTCAAATTAAAAAATGTCAAAGTGCTTCGAGATCTTCGTGTGTAGGTTTTAATTTTTTAATTAATATTTAAATGTATGTACATAATAAATTTTCATTCAAAGATTAATTACACAACCATGTTGACATTTTCAATTTTTCATTATAGTGTGGTTAGTTGCATTGGTACGAGTATTTTCTTCTTGATGTAATAATAATATGTTAATGTCATTCATATACATGTACACATAATACAATATTGGTGAAATTTATTGCGATTACAATAATAAATAATGGTAATAAATTACATAAATATTGACTTTTGATATATAGTTTTGTTCAGTATGTAAATTTATATATATATATTACAAGACCCACAACATCTAACAAGTAATTTAATTTAGTGATTTATTTTGAAATTAATTTTAATTCATTTAAACAAAAAAAAAATGATTTGATGAAACATAATCGAGTATTTTAATACTCAATTCACTCTTATATCTTGAGATTATTTTGGTTTACTTAAGAGTATAAAACTGGTCATAGGACCCTACCTTGGGAAACCCTTGCTCTTCCGAATTTGAAAGTAATATTTTAGTAAGTCTCGGTGCAATTTATATCCCAACCCTGAGTGCTATACTTTATCGAAAACTTAGGCAAAATTGCAGAACATAGTTTTTTATTTTTAAGTTTATGAATTAAATTTTTAAGCTACTTAAGGATTCACCCTTAAGCTATTTCTCAAAGATTTTGGAGGTTACAGGATACAAGGCAACTGACCTTTATTAACTGCTTGATCGTATATCGTAAAGGTGTATAGTTTATATTATGGCTCACCGCTGATGGAGGCTCACAATAATAAATACGAAGTTCTTAATTACGAATGATAATTTATTTAATGTTTTATTATAATTATAATACATAGTTTTGATTATACAATTGACATATAGTCTATAGTCTTCATTTTGTCTGAGTTGTAAGACTCTAGAGGGAGAGCACTTAGTTTTGTAATGGGTCTTTTAGATGTGGCACCATTACTTCCCCTTATTGTAACTACTCTAGTATGATTATCTTTACCAGGGTGTAGCTCTATAATTCTTCCTAAAGGCCAGTTGGTGGGCGGCAGATTATTGTCCTTTATTAAAATGATATCATCTACCTTTAATTCTGGTTGTTTGCAGGACCATTTATTTCTTTGTTGTAATCCAGTTAAAAAGTCATTTGTCCAATGTTTCCAGAAATCTTGAACCATTTTTTGGATTAGCCTCCATCGATGGATGGCAGAAATGTTTTCGTTCAGCAAACTTGATTCTGGAGTTGTAATTAGTGAATTCCCAATTATGAAGTGTCCAGGGGTTCTTCATAAGTAAGAGTTGTGGTTCCAATAATCCTTTTTAGGTGATATTTCAATGATTAAATGGATGTTTCCCAGAGTCCTCCGAAATGTGGAGAAGATAGTGGCATAAAATGCCATTCAACTCCGATGTCGGATAATATGCGTGAGGTTCAGGAGTTGCTTGTTGCAAGGCCTCGTGTTTTTCTTTAGTCAGCTGTGTTTTGGCTCCCACAAAATTGCTTCTATTATCGCTGTAAATCCGTTGACATAAGCCTCTTCGAGAGATAAATCTCTTAAAGGCCGCAATAAAGGATGCAGTAGTTAAATCGTTGACTATTTTTATATGCACTGCTTTAGTAGCAAATCATACAAATATATATATCCCTTGTATTATTTATTTTCACGTCCTTTCGAAATTCTTACTGATAAGGGCCCAGTGTAGTCTACTCCTGTTTAGTAAACGGACGTGATGGCGCGACTCGTTCTTTGGGTAAGCTTGCCATTAGCTGTTATTTCGTTGAAGCGTTGAATCGATGATACGTGATACATTTTGCTAGTTCTGAGCGTATGTTACTTCTATCGTTTATTATCCAATGTTTGTTTCTATAAGATGTACAGAGTCAATTGAATTCCCCCGTGCAAGGTTTTTATATGCGCGTCTTTGATTAATAACTTTCTAAATCTATGTTTTGTGGCAATATTTTTGGATGTCTGGTGTCGTATTTCAGGTTACAATTAGTTATTCTTCCTCCCACTCGCAGCAATTTTTGTTCATCAATAAATGGGCTAAGCGGAAGGAGGTTGCTTTTTTTTGATTATAAGCCATCTTTGTTGATTTGTCTGATTTTATTCTGGAACTCTGCAAGTTGAATTATTTTCATAAGCTCGTTACACGGATCATTTAGCTTTTTGACAGTTAATAAAATTGAAGATCCGGTATCCAATTTTCTTAAGCATTTATTTATAAATCGGCGACAGAGGTTAACAACGCGAATTATTTTGGTCACGTTAGTAAATCTTTCGATTATATGCACGAATGGATTAGCTGATGTTGCAAGTGCCACAATTAGTTTAGTTTCCAAATTGACTTCACTTGAAGCAGTAGTTGGTCGCGGCCAATGTTCGGATGAAAGTTGTAGCCAAGTTGGACCCGTCCACCATAAATGATTGTTCTTTAGTTCATTTGGATCGGTACCTCTAGAGGCACAATTTGCTGGATTATCGGTTGATCCAACATGATGCCTTTGTGCTGGATTAGAATAAGATTGATTTTCTGATATTCGATTGGCCACAAAAGTTTTATATTTATGAGGACGCCCTCCAATACAAAATAATGTAAACATCGAATCAATCAAAAAGAACGAAGTTATTTCCGGAATTTGCACTGCTTCTATATTTTGATGCATAAGTTTGGTGAGAAGCAACGCTCCACAAAGCTCAAATTAAATTTTTAATCCGAGCTACTTTCGTTGTTGATGTGAGAAGTCTTACATTAGTGGTACCTTCTGAATTTATAGATTTAAAGTATATGGCTGCAGCACAGGCCTTTTCTGAGGCGTCGCAGAATCCATGTAACTCCTTTTTATAGTTGTTCTCAAATTAAATCCAACGTGGGATAGATATTTGTTCTAGAAGTGGCAATACGTTTTTAAATTACTGCCATCTCTTCTTGTTGCCATTGATTGTACCACTGTTAAATTGTGATAATCGACTGAGGCACGGCCTAGAAATATTCATCCAAATTTAGTTTCTTGAGCAACTGGTTCGACAGATAAGGCTTTTATTATATTATTCATCAAAATTTCTCCGTAATAATCTGCACCCAATAATAAGTCGATTGGATCAGGAGTATAAAACGATGAATCAGCCCAAATTTCCGGCATGTTTCCATTTTCAGGTGTCTAGAGACAGTTCTGGCATATCCCGCGTTATATTTTTGAATACTAATGCCTTTATGGTCAAGTAATATTTGGAGGGATACTTCGGCTTCATGTTAAATTCAACGGTTGTGTTCGCTACTTCAGCATCGGTTTTCCCATGCCTGTTATTTCTGCATACGCTGCGTTTTTTTAAACTTAAGTCTCTGACAGGCTTCTTCTGTAATGAAGATGGCTTGGGACCCAGGATCTATCAGTACACAATTCATTATGACTACCTGACGATGCTTTCACTAAAGCGGTTCCTAGAAAGATACACTTCCGATTCCATGATTGTGCTGCTTGTACGTTTGTATTAGCGGGTTTTATACTTTCTGGTGTCCTAGTTCGCGTACTGTTGTCGCTATGCAACATACTGTGATGTAAACCCCTGCATAATTCACAACTTTTATTACATGGGAGTTTGTGTTCCGGAAGGAAGCATCTTTGGCATAGTGGTTTAAGCAATAAAGGCAATAAAGGCAATGACACCACCCCAACTAAGGTCCAATCAGTAAGAAAATTAGCAGACAATTCTTCAAAAGTATTGGCATCCACAATAATATTGAATTCTTTATTCTACCGGGATTTAAACCATTTGACGGCATAATAAGAGACGATACTTTGAAAGAACTCGAAGCAATAATTGATAGGAAAAACAACATATTAATGATAGCAGCAAACATTAAAATCCCATTACGAGAAATTCAATCATTTCAAGACAACAATATGGGAATCTTAATAGACTGTCAACTAATACTGTTGAACACCATCACAATACCAGATCCGAATACAGATATATCCAATTCACTAGCAAACCTTGGAAACTCTTTAATTTTTGCAACCATAGACCTAACGTCGGGGTTCCATCAGATAAAAATGAAAGAAGCCGATTTACAAAAAACATCGTTTTCTACAATGAATGGGAAGTAGGAGTTTTTACGACTTTTTTTTGTTTTAAAAAACGTCATTTTCAAAGGATGATCAGCGAGGTCCTAAAAGAATTCATCAGCGAAATATGTTACGTATACTAATAGATGACATCATAATCTTAGAAACTAGCATGAACAACGAAGAAATCTAACGATTTTTACATATATCCTCCACGGATATATTATAATCTTCCCAGACTTAAAGAAACCATTCCTTCTAACAATAGATGCTTCATCATTCAGAAAATTCATATTAATGTCCTACGGCGATATCCATAAAGACAGGCCAATCACCTATATCGTTCAATCACTGAATGAAACAGAAGAAAATTATGCTGCCAACGAGAAGGTGATACTGTCTATATTTGGGCCGGACAATCTGAGGAACTATTTATATACCAACTACTACCGTTTGCAATAAGCAATAAAAACAATAATACCAAACCAAAGAGGTCGAAAGCCCGCTTGTAGGAATACAACTTCAAAATAACTTAAATCGGACACAATCAACAAAGTTGCGGATGTAGATAAAACTCTGACTCCACAGATTGGGATCGGTACTACTTTATAACGGTTATTACGGGGATATCTCTACTTTCTAAATACTTCAAAAGAACTCATCACGCGTATAACACAAACTGTTCAAACCAGTGCCCGGCTATTTTCTGTGACTAATCAAGTTTTGCATCTAGTAGGTCAGTGAAATTTGCATGACTCAGTACTCGGTTTACGACCAAAATCCACACTCAGGCGTATATGACTCGATCAATTTTTTGTAAAAAAAACTTGCCTATACATTAAGCGACTAAACAATAAACGGAGGTGATTTTTAAAGGTCGAATTGATTAGTTCTAGCATTAAGGTCACAAATAAACAAGCTAAAGTCATAGCTCAGGTACGGATATTATCCACATTGTTATAAATTAAAAATGAATATAAAAAAAAAAAAAAAATTTGTGCAACCTATCATGGCTAAGGTAAAACCGTATCTAATACATTGATAGCTCATTTCAGGTGCCAGAGGTATCAAAGTATTTTTTCCGAAAGTTACATAGTTTGAAAAAGATCGATACAGATGAAACTTGATTATTTTTAAAATGAGTATAATTTTTCATTTCATTCATGCTATATGTTAATTATCTTAAATTCATCATGCAAGTAAAATATTTTTAAGAGAAGACGAATATTTATATATGTATTTAAATACAAAAAACAATTTATTCTTAGTAAAATAATAATTAAGAAATATGTCATGAAACTCTTAGACATTTGACACAAAATATATCTAAATTTTAATATTCATAATACGAAAAAATATTTAAATATTTAAATATTTCTAAAATAACTTTTTTCAAATGAAAAAAGTCTTTCTTCATTATGAAAAATTTTTTCATAATGAAGTGTCAATTAGAGATAATATTTGTAAGATAAATAACAATTTTATTTATTAGTATTAATTTTTGTTGTTTTTTTTAGAAGATCTTATTATTGCAGGGTACACTCGACTTACGACTGTTTAATATTACAGCTGCGTACATAAAATCGATATCCATCGTATGTCAAGCTGTGAAGTTAGATACTTAACATTTTTGCGCAAAAATAGATCTATAATTGACATTTTAGCAGTCAAGTTTATTCCTGTTCCATTAATTATTCCGATGAAAATATTAAACTAAATATAAGGTTTTCCAATAAGAGGTTTCATTTTAATGACCAATTCGCACATGTGCGGCTGTATGTCGTCGGTAACTTCACGAATTCCATTTTTAAGGTCTTGAATCGACTGTGGAGAATTGGCATAAACCTTATCTTTCACGTGGCTCTAAAGAAAAAAGTGTAAAGGTGTTAAATCACAAGATCCCAGTGGCCAATTGTGATCACCTTTCTGAGAAATCACCTCGTCAGTAAACTTTGCTTACAAAATTGCGATTGTTTCGTTGCTTGTGTGGCACCATCTTGCTGAAAATAAACGTCATCTACATCAATATCTTCCAATTCCGGCCATACAAAATCATTAATCATAGCTCGGTAGCGCAATCCATTCACCAAAACAGTGACACGTTGAGGAAAAACCGCACCAAACAGTGACACGTTGAGGATGAAGTCTTTTCAACTATCATTATTAGATTTTCTGAGCCCCAAATGTGACAATTCTGCTTATAAACGTAGCCTCCGAGGTGAAAACCGGCTTGAGATCTTGTGTTAACTGAACTTTAAAAGCCTTAAGACCTAAGTCTTTATGCAAAATACGGTGTAATGTCGTTTGTGGAATGTCTAATGCCAAAGATCGACGAGGAATCGACAAACCTGGGTTTTTTCAACACTATGGCAAGGTGCATCACGACGACCAAAAATTGATTGTTTTGCGAACTGTGACTGCAAAATTTTCACCATTTCTGTAGTGAATTTTAACAATTTCAATGCGTTGTTGAAGCGTGTATCGTACCATAGCGTGTATAGTAATGGCGTAGTTTTTACTTATCAAATGTCGAAAGATAATCTCGAATTCTACATCTTTCCCGTGTGGATATCTAACAAAATTAATAAAAGTGTACCGAAATCGTAAATTAAGTATTCTCAAATTCCAAACCAAAAGAAAATTTTCCAAAGATATACTTCCGATTGCATGTGGAATTTTTCCCTATATATGATAATTTGTTGGTCCAAACGAGCATGCCATCATTTGAATTCCACCCACAGCATCCTTGGCTTGTCGTAGAAGGCGACTAAACGAAGGTTTGCTCGTTCGGCGACTACCCGCATCCGTAAAAATGCCCACTGTGAAAAATATCAACAAAAGAAAATAATGATATCGCCAAAACATAAACCGATCCCCGCTTTTGTTAACTTTTTAGGATCGGTATGTGGAATGTGCATTCGCTAAGAAAACTAGGCGCATTTGATGGCACCTTATCAGCAAGAAAGATTATCGCTTGGAAATCGTTGCTCTCCAATAAACTCGATGGTTAAAAAGTGGCGATAAAGAATGATGTACTTTGCGATCGCGCAAGACCTCATTGTGGGTACCATAATATCACAAGATAAAGCATAATATCACGATCTTGTTAGTAGTAGCATTATAGAAACAAACCACGAACGCTCTATGGCAGGTATTGAAAACTTCGGTTGTCAGTGCCAATTTAGGAGTGTCGTCTTGCTATCGAGCAAGAGAATGGTACCTTTAAAGAATATATCTTACAATCGCGCGGAAGAACAAAACGATCCTTGAAAGCGTGAATAAGGCTGAAGTCTTATGAATACAACAATTCAGCAATGATCACAGTTCTCGTAACTTCTTTAAAATCACCTAACTGTACCATGCCTTCATGCAGTGCTCGACGCTTGGAAGGAGCATTTCTGATTTATTTAATGTTTAACAAGTGTCAAAT
This sequence comes from Tipula confusa, assembly GCA_963556175.1. Lineage (NCBI taxonomy): Eukaryota > Metazoa > Arthropoda > Insecta > Diptera > Tipulidae > Tipula > Tipula confusa. The sequence goes on from OY744475.1 coordinate 26,911,114, forward strand.
ACTGTATTTGAAAGTTGTCAAATACCAATCTACCCGACGAGGAATTTATATAGACCATGCAGAGACTAAACCGGAACCGTTCCCTTGGGGTTGATTGTATTAATTCCCAGTTCTTGACATTGAAAGTAGACACTTTATGGAACTACCTTTTCGACCTTATTCGATTAGTATGGCCAGAGTTAGGCCTGATGAAGGTAAGGTGGCCGTATTGTGCCCTATTCTTAAAACAGAAGATCGCTCAAAATTCAAATACTATCGCGGCATAACTCTCCTTTGCACAGCATACAAATTACTGTTGTGATTATGCAATAGTGAAATAAAAGCTTAAAATAAATTGGTTGAAAAAACTTGCAAAAGCTCCGTTATCAATATTGTCGTCTTATATAGCTGAACTAAAAACCTTTCACATTTTTAAGTCAAATAAGGCCTGTATTTAAAATCCTAAATAAATCCTGTATTGAACTACTAAAAAGTGTTCAGTTCAACCTGTTCATATACATATTTTGAATGTTTTAAATGACAAAAAAAAGAAACTAAATAAAATTAGCAATTCAATCAAATTGATATATAAAATTATTTTATCAAGATTAAAGAATTAAAATTAATTCATAGATTTTATTATACTGGTCGCCTGGCCTAACTTGATTATACGGACAAAACCACTTTCATTCAACAAATAAATAATCATTCAACTTCAATCATTCGGTTTTGCATTAGGAATTAGTTATAATATATATACATAAATAATTTATAACTTATAATTTCAAATAGGTTTTTAAAATTCTATATGGCATATAAACATTTTTATGGTATTTATTTAGATACATTAAATTAAGAAATAAACGCGGTAGACCACCTTGTTAGTAGCATAAATTATATATATGTATTGTATAAAAAAGTCTATCGAACAAAAACGACAACAACATCGTTGTAAAAAAATCGTAAAGTAAAATTTTAATATCTAAATTGCAAGACCTCATGTGAATTAAACATTTTTTGTACTTTAATGAATTCAACTCTATTACAGCGTATATCAAATATTTATTGAAATCGACAGTATAGAGAACGGACAGTGCGAGAACCGAAGTAAATAGCATAACTAATATCAAGAAATGTGTACAACCTTAAACCGAGACATTTTGTTTTACTAGTTAAAATTGCCTTACTAATTTGAAATTAAATAACAGACTATGTACTAGTCAATGTGCCGAAATTCTGGCGAAATTTGGACCTTTGACATTCTTCTTTAAGTCAGGAACTGCCTCTTTCCAAGAATATCGGGATATTTCCTAAAATTTCAATATTAACAATTCATAAATCATATAAATTCTTATTATATTAAAGATATATCATTCTGAAATATAAATAAGATTAATAACATTTAACTCTACTTAACTCTACCGCCTATTAAAAATACCACCATTAGAAGGAAAACGCATTTATGCATAGATATCCGGATTTACATCCATTACAAATGTAGATATACAATATAGATTTGATTAAAATAATCATTAGTCCAACTAAACTCGTAATGTAAGTCGGTATCTAAAAATATTTTATAAATCTAACATATTAAAATTGTATGTCATTATTTCTCCTATGGCCGTAAGCTGTAATAAATTAAATTTAGTTATTACCTGAAAGTTCATTACTTACGCTACAAATATACTGAAAACAATATGGTATTAAAATTGAATGAAATATTTATTAATTTATTCATTATGACATTCTATAATATTTTAAAGTGAAAAAATCCAGTTTCCTAGTAAAACTTTTTTCTGGTAAATCGGTTAAATATTTCTAAGAAAATTATGTGTCATGCCCTTAAGCCATGTCATCGAATGGTACTTTCAATACACACAAATTTTTAGAATTTCTGTAAATTTCAAATTCAAAAACATTATTTAGCACGGAAATTAAATAAAATAACCGTTAAACAGACAAAATACTTCGAATTAATTAAAATAAAATCTATAATTGATATAAATTTGGTGAGTTCTTCAAAAATTACCAGTAAAATTACTTATCTACTAACATCAAAGAAGATGATATTTCTTCTCTATGCTTCTCTATGCTAATACTCTAAATATTCACAAACTCCGAAAATTATATAAATTAGCACGAAAATAAAAATTAAGAACCGTTAAACAGACAATATAACTCATGGTAAAAAAAAATATGAGACTATGAGCGTGTTTTTTTTATATCGGAAAAATCGGAGAGATAAATTTCAGATATGCGATTTTTTTTAATATCCGACAAAAAACAATTATCTCTCTGAATCGTTATGATAATTATCGGATATGATCTTTTTTCTCTGAAAAAAAAAATACAGATTATTGTTTGACCGCAGTATGCTGTGCTTTATGTTTTTCACTAAATTTTAAAATGGCGACTCCGACTACGGTTCAAAAAATCTGTCTAAATCTATATCAACCAATCAAATCTGAAGATTCGCTTTTGTAATTGGTTTTACAAATTTCAAAGAATATTGAATAGTTAAATTGAACGGTTTCAGGAAAAAGTTAAATAGTTAAATTGAACGGTTATCTTTCCTTTAAGGTTTCCAAGTTCAGGAAACCTTAAAGGAAATATCCGATTAGTCTGTCAAAACTGTCAGATTTTTACCACAAATCAAAAATTTACAAATTCCAAAACATATATAATGATTAGCAAATCTAACTCCTTTATTATTATAATAAAATTTTACTAGCCCTATAAGTTTGCAACTTAACCAAAAAGCGAGTGTTATTAATTAACTTCAACAAGTAACCCCAGGAAAACCTAAATTTTTTGACGTTTTCTTTATTACCAACAAACCTTTGTTTTTAACCCTCCTAAAGAAGATATTTAGCGAAAGTTTGGCATGGCATGAAAGGTAAATTTGTACTAAAATTATGATTTACCGAATGATACGATTTAACTGGAGTATGGCACGCAGCCTATATATGAATTTAAATTTTAAACTTAATCTCAAAAGCATTAAAATATTACTTCAAAGACACACGAGATGCCACCATTACTATAGGAAATAAATGAAGAATAACCCTTCTGTGCATGTTCTTACACCTTACCATGCACGAAAAGGTCTGACTGGACCTTCCTATGTTTTATATGAAAATTAACTTAAGTTTAATAAAAAATTAATGAAACTTCTTTTTTTTAATTTAATTTTTGTTTTGTTTTTATTTAATTGTGACAAAAGCCATTCCCGTCGACCGAAGTTTTTCAACGCTGCCTAATGTGGTAAACAAATTGCCAGCAACATTCGTCTGGCCACTGTATTTATATTTATTGGCGACTATGAGGATTGAGGAGCCTTCTTTCTCCTTAGTTACATTCTCTTTGTTGTCCCGATTATATTCCCTTATATAAAATACCTTTAACACGTTCGTCCCTCAAACGATTTTTTAATGTTCGAAAAAACTCACCTATTAACAATTCTATGACTCCTATATGTATCATGAGTTTGTGGCCAGCTGGTATGTCAAATATATGTGACCTGAGTTTATTATTGCTTCTACGACACATATGCGAGACATGAGTCTTTAATTTTGACAATAAAGAGGACACATATGTGTGACATGAGGCTTAGGTGGAACATAAATTATTTTAAGGTGTACAAAGAAATTGCAAAATTCAGTATATTAGGTTTATATTTCTAAAGAGTTAATTATTATTTACATATAAATTATACAAGGGTAATTCAGTTTCAGTCTAATAAAAAAAAGAAAAAAATTATTGGGTATAGCCGAAAGCAGATATGGGCATAGACCAATCAACTCGCCTTGAGCATCTTTGCATGTGTCACATACATATTTACTCACAGCCCTTTTACCACTTTTGTAACAAATGCTGACCACTAGAAAATGACCATAGGGAATGTGCTGTATTTGAAGTGGAAGTTCCTGCACGTCTTGAGCTACTTTGCCTAGTTACTATTTTTTTATTTCTTTTTGTTATTAAATTAACAAGCTCGGCTTTGTATTTGGTAGAAATTAACAAAACGTCTCGCTTGTCTTTCCATTTTAACACCATAACGTTCTTGCGGTTTCGCCGCCATGAAATTTACCCTATTTTTAATTTGTTTTTTAAAACTTGAGAGGGATTGGGTTTCCTGTCCGAACGTAATGTTCCGCATAAATTAGTTTGCTCATTTACTAAGTGCTCTGCCAGGTCAATCCTGCAGTTATAATTATCCATATACAACGTATGTCATTTACCTAAATATTCCTTCATTAATTCAACAACAATACCAAATGCATGCTCTTTCTCGTTAGACACAGTGCCTCTTCCGGTATATAATCAAATTTATTAAAAAACTTTCGGGATTGCAGAATTCAAAAAAATTGATTCCGTACTTGTGCCTCTTGTTCGGTATATACTGCCGGAATGACAGCCTTCCACGCCATAACAGGAGAGCTTCATCTAATGAAAGGTTTTGAGGGGGCTATCCAATTTCATAATGTTAGCCAGAACGTGATTTGAGAAATTCTGTATTTTGTATAATCTATTAGTTTTGACGTCGTGTTGCTCGTCATAAAAATACATACACCTAAGAAAGTTTTCAAACCTTATTCGTCTCATTGTCTGGCCGAACACATTTTGAACATAAAGCCCATTTTTGGCCCAATAGTGTTTTAGACTTGGTTTTCTATTTAGAAGCATTAGTATAGATATATGGCAAGCATTTGTTTCAATCCACTACTGGTCAAATCTATTTTATCATAACTATTTTATCAAGCAACACATCGTCAAATATTTTACTGAAATATTCTACTGGTTCGGCGGTTGGTGGTAGATCTATAGATATCAATTCTGCTCCTGTAAAACTTATGTTATTTGTTTCAGGCTCAACATCAGTCCACATATCATCGTTAATTTCAGCAATACTTTCTTGAACTGGAACCTCTTGGAAGTCAATTTCTACTGAGCATTCAGATGGTATGCTGCCAGTGTCATAGATACGAAAGCTATGCTGCCAGAATCTTCAAAGTCTATTTCACTGTTTCTGGAGGCCAATTCAGATTCATCAGATTTACGCGCAGGCTGCATGCGCTTTCCTCGACTTTCCATTATGCAAAATTTCTTAACGAAGAACCTATTATACCAGAACAACAGAGGAAAATCTGCAATTAACTTGAATCCCACCCAAATCAGAAAATCGGAGAGTGAAATAATAAAATTACTATTTACAACTTTATATACTTCACTTGATTAATTTTTATTACCCTTCAAAAATCTAGTTTTGAATACAAATTCTTAATTTATTTATTTATTTATTATCAAAAGTATAAATAATATACCTCTTTAGTAGACAAAAATCGTCGACAAACTAACATAAAAACGTTAAATAAATCGTTAGTCCTTTTGTCTAAACCATATTCGGGGGCTTCCCGAAATATGAGGATATTTCAATAAATAAAACTTTCTCATTGAAACCGTTTGACACAAATGTGTGTTACATACTCATAGAGACTACGACGGAAAGAAAATAATCATAACATAAACCATTCCAAAGTTACACCTATGTAAAGTTTCAGTAAGTTTCAGATAATTTGACATATACATGAAACATGAGTTTTCTGGGGAAACTTGCGTGACACATATATGTGTCTTTGAGGGGCAAACGTGTTAAAAGAAAAACCGGCACAGGATTCGCAGGCTCACCATTCCATTTGCATTCCTTCTGTAAGGGAACAGCTGCTCAACAGTTAATGATTCTGCCGGTGTATATACTACTTCTACTACTACAAATCGGTTGTATTTTCTACAAATTCATTGTATATTTTTTTTGCATGTGTAGGTTACAAATTTTGTGTCGAGACATAATATTTTTGTGAATGTATACTATCCCTGAGGCCAGTTATAAAAATATCAATCAACTTTTGGTGGAAACGTACACTAACTTGATAAATTTAGTACTAAATATTTTGTTGTTGGTCGAAATCTATAGTACGAAAATTTTTGACGGTTGTTTAGAGATTGACGATAATAAACGAAGGCGATATAGTTGCCTTCGAAATCAATAGTAAGGCCCCAGCTTTTCTATTATAGTTTGCCTTTTTATGATGTTGACTATTTATTCTGTCATTATTACTTTGAAAATGTCAATTGGCTTTTGACTCCTTCTCCGTTTAGCATATCCTCTGACTTATCTCAAAATATTGTGTACTCTTATGCGTCCCGGTAATAGTGGCTCCTTTTGCCATTTTGTTCCGCCATGCGCAATAATATATGAATCAGAGAGATTTTCTGCATGCAATGCTTCCCCAAGCTCATCATCGTCACTTTCTTCAATATCGCTTAAACGAAGAATTCCAAGTTTTATGATATTCAACGGATCATGAAATTATTTCGTGAAACAAAAAGTGTTTAACCGAAAAAAGGAACCAAAATAATCCGGTCACAAATAAAAATACCGAAATAAACAAAATGTCTGCAGTCCGCAATAATCCACGAATCGCAGTACCCGTCAAATTGAAGGAGGGTTAGGATAACCTCAATCGAGTGTTTAAAAGGCACAAATTTCAGTGCCATTGAATCAAGACCTGCACAAAATTTTCAAAATTGAATAACTTCTGTAGATAGGTACATGATAAAGGTTTTTGTTCTGATTCTGTTTTCAAATAGATGATCATTTGACAGCCATCTGCACCGTTCAGCCCGTAACACTCTTTCGCGTGTAGACAAACATTACAAATTAAACCTACGGGCTCATATCATCGGTAACATAACTACTATGTTACCAATTCAAAAACTTAAATTACAAAACCAGATTGTGGGATTGGACCTAGCAGACCCACAATTTTTCATACCCAACAAAATTGACGTCTTATTAGGAGCGGACATATTTTTTGAAATACTAAGTCTAGAAAAACGTAAGATTTAAGGGTTTCTAATATTACAAGCATCAAGGTTTGTTTGGTTAATCACAGGTTCTTGACCCAAAGATACCTCATCTGTTAGCTTACACGCAACCACTGATCTATTTATACAAACCGATGACGACGATCTGCATAAACTATTAACGAAAGTTTATAAAAGCTCCTGATTTTTGCAAGGAATATCGATCATTCATGAAAGAATATGAGGCTCTTGGACACATGGCCTTTCTACCATGGAAGGGTGTTCCATCCGAAGATGAAGCAAAATATTATATACCACATCTTTCCGTAAACAAAGCTAGCAGCAGTACGACCAAATTGAAAGTCGTTTTTCACGCTTTTTGTAAAACAAGTACCGGCGTATCGTTAAATGATATTCTACAAACTGGCCCAAATATCCAGGCAGATTTGACTACAATAATTTTGTGTGTCGAAAGTACAACATTGCCCTGGTTGCCGATTTAGAAAAAATGTATCGGCAAGTTCGCGTGGTCCCCGAAGATACCAATTTTAAACTTATACTGTGGCGTGAAAGTCCAAACGAGCCACCAAATACTTATAAACTGAATACTGTGACGTATGTTACGGCGTGTTTACCACATCTAGCGATTAAAACCCTTAAAAACGCTACTGAGAGTTTTGAAGAATCTCATCCAAACGCAACAAATGTAATCAATAACGATTTTTATGTAGACGATTTATTGAGTGGATGTGACACTGTGGCAGAGGCTATATCACTTAAAGACCAGCTGAATACGATTTTAATTAAAGATGGATTTAATTTGAGAGTGGAGATCCAACTCACCAGAATTTTTGAGCTCCTTTTCACATCAATGCTTCAGTCAAAATCTTGGGTTTAATATGGAATGCAAAATCTGATAGTTTCTCGGTTAAAGTGCAGCAAATTGAGAGTAATAGTTATCTATTTGCGAGCTACTGTTGATAGTGGACAAATCACAACTAATATTATGTATGTTAAAGGCAAGGTTGCACCAATTAAACAATTATCACTACCGAGACTGGAACTGGGCAGAGCCGTTCTACTTTGCAATGCTATCAATGCTGATCCCGCAGATGGCAACATGTGCAGTCGAAAAATAATCCAGCTGATATAATATCTCGAGCAGGAAACCCACCAGCTTTATTAAAATCACAATTTTGGTGGCACGGTCCGACCTGGTTACGTGAAAATGAACAACACTGGCCAAAATCGAACGTGACAATAACCAATGTAGACTCAACAGTATTCGAAGAATGGTCAAAATATGTAGACGTACTAATAGTGACGGACAATAACGATAACCTAATCTGCTAAAATCAAATTCATCTTAGTATAAAATACGCAAAATAATGGTATACATCTTGAGATTTGGTAGACTAAAAAGTCGATACAATCAAATTAATCACAATACTTTGATCACGACCGCCGAGATGAATGAAGCAGAGATCATAATTCTTATTAACATCCAAAAAACGGCATTTACCAATGAATTAACGACGATCAACAAAAAAAAAAGAAAAGAAGCACAAGTATTTACCAGCAAAACATCAATTCGTCTCTCGATCTATTCATTGACTCACTTGAAGTACTTCGGGTAGGTGATCGGTTACGCAAATCATCATTCAGCTATTTTACCGAAGAATCATATAATATGCGAGCTGATAATTCGTGATGCTCATATAAAACACATGCATGCTAGCAATTCGCTTACACTCAGTATTATACGTAGCAGGTATTGGATCATTGGCGCCCGATATATGATCAAACACTGCATAAAATAGTGTACAGTATGTATTGGATAACGAATTTACAAGTCCGAGCAGAAGATGGCCGATTTACCAGCAGAGCGGTGTTGTCAAAGTCGACCTTTTCTAAAGGTTGGTCTAGATTATGCTGGACCACTCATTTAAAAACTAGCAAACTAAAAACTGCTTCCACGGACCAGGCATATATGGCAGTTTTTGTGTGCCTAGCCGTCAAAGCAGTACACTTAGAGGTAGTTAGTGGGTTAGATACAAATTCATTTTTGGGTATACTCAAGCATTTAATTTCAAGACGTGGCACACCGGAACGAATTTGGTGTGACAACGGCACTAATTTTGTTGGGGCTAATATAGATCTACGCAAGCTGAAATAACAAATACTAACTCAATCAAATAATATGTGAATTTTTATTGCAGAAAAGTATTGTATTTCATTTCTACCCACCGCACGCTCCCCATTTTGGGGGATTATGGGAAGCATCCGTTAAATCTTTTAAATATCACTTAAAACAGGTAACAAATACGAATCTTACATTTAAAGAACTAACAACATTAATCATCCAGATTGAAGCATTTCTCAATTCAAGGCCGTTATGCAAAATGACCAATCTAATTTAGAAGTATTAACGCCATCTCAATTTTTGGTTGGAGAATCTTAACCGTCATTCCAGAACCAAGTCTATCAGATGTGACAATAAATAAGTTGTCAATATGGCAAAACCTACAACAGCGACTCCAAGGATGTTGAAACATATCGCGATTATCTGTCGACTCTACAACAACGACACAAATGGAAAGTAGCAATCGATCAATTTGCAATTGATGATGTAGTCATAATCAGAGAAGACTTTTAATATCCAAATGGATGTTAAGTAGAGTAATAGAGGTCCATGCTGGGAATGATAGGATCATCATGGTAGTAACACTAAAAACAGCCAGAAATACAATTAAACGTCCCATTAACAAACTAATTAAATTACCTGTTGAGGAATAAATAAACTTCCTCAAGGTGTGGGAGTATGTTGGAGAAAAATGAACCGTAAATGAAAAGTATTTTTGAATTTGGATACAAAATTGGGCTTTACTTATCCCATCCGTATTTTAATTATACTCCAACGTTTTTATAGGACGCGTATTTTGTGAGATATTGTTCCATAATCACAAGACTTAGTGCTTCATAATTTGAGCTTCCTACATTACGGACAAGCGAAAAATTCGACCACTTACTAACGTTTCTAAAGTTTGCGTTAGAATGTTTTAGAATTTCACAGAAATATATCTGTGACAGATAACAAAAATATTATGGCAGATTTTATTATTATTAACGCATATTTTGGAATTTATTTTTCAGAAAAGTGCAACATATCAGCATAACATTTTGTTCAAACTATTAAATTATACCCGCCATATGTATATCGTATCTGTGTGTGTTACAATTAACTACACCAATCTGCTTCTAGTACTGGATAAACTTGATCCACTGGCCAGATTACATTGATCTCAAAATAAACGTACGTTCTGGTTTATTATAGGATAATATACAGAGTGTCCCAAAAAAATGTATACACACTTTACTTGATTATAAAAACAGTATATATTTAGATATATTACAAATTAATAGTATAAAATAAAAAAGATAGATGTAGAATTTCATTAGTCAGCGCAAGTATTCAAATTGATGCCCATTTTTATCTAAACATTGCTGATAATGTGAAGCAATAGAATCGCAAACGTGGCGAATGATTCCAATAGGAATCTCATTGTATTCTCTTTTAATTTCCGCCTTCAATTGGTTGACTGTTGCCGGATCAATTGGTTTTGATAAATAAACTATATTTTTGATGAGTCCCCACAAAAAAAATCTAATGGCGTGAGGTCTGGAGAGCGCGGGGGCCATTCGGTGGTACCTCTTCGTCCAATCCATTTGTTTGACAATTTTTCATTTAGGTAAGTTCTCACATCACGATGGTAGTGAGGAAGTGCCCCATCTTGCTGAAAATAAAAGTCTGTGCCATCCCCAAATTGTTCAAGAATACCTGGCATGACATTTTCCAGTAGCAAATTCAAATAAACGGCACCGATCACAGTGTTATCAAAAAAGAATGGCCCAATTAAATCCTGCTCTGACAATCTACACCACACTGTAACTCCTGGTTAATTAAAATTATGTTCCTCTGTAACGTGAGGATTCTCTGGTGCTCTGTAGCTGCAGTTGTGGCGGTTGATCGAGCCGTTTAATTTAAATGAAGTCTCATCACTCCAAATAATTTTATGTGAAACTCTACGTCCTCTGCACATTTCGCCAAAAACCATTCATAAAACTCCACTCTCCGATCAAAATCGTCTTTATGAGCATGAATTAATCTTGGAATATATCTCTTCCATTGTACGCGCTTCAAAATGCGATGGACACTTGATTTTGAAATCACTACTTCACGTGCTGCTTGGCGAACAGATTTTTTTGAAGAACGCTATTTGTGGACATCTTGAATAATCCTGTCTCCTTCAAATTTATCTCTGATGCGAGTAATGGTGAGTCTTGTAGGTGGATCTATATGAAATTCCCTTCTTAACTGTCTTTGCACTTCCACTATGTTTTCAAACTTAAGGTAGCACTTTAAAATAAATTTACGTTTTACAAAGTCTAGTCTAATGTCCGACATGATTATAAATGTGTTTTACTCTACAAAAAAAAAACAAATTATATTAGTTAGTTAAAGTGTGTAAACATTTTTTTGGGACACTCTGTATATATACGATCAAAACTGACTTGGTCATGTAGAAACGTTTAGACTTGCGTTGCACACAAGCTATGTAAATATTAATAAATATTTACATATCAAAAATGTATAAATAATAATTTATTTAGCTTACATTAGTGACCCTCAACCATATGTGGTCCAAGCTGAGTATTATATACTAATAGCATGGACCGCAATGTGCGTTCAACATGTTGATGTTCATGGGTCCTTGATTGATTGATTGATTAGAGTGTACAGCCAAGGACGAACCAGGAGTTGCCTGGCACCACCTGGAATTCCGGGCACCACCGTACACCCGTGTTACATATAACAAAACCGAAGGAGTGGATGGAATGTTAGTTATGACCGACTCGACCCGGTTGCAGACACCTAAGCGATCGATAGTTAGTATTTTTTTTGTGGCGAAGGAAAAAGAAGGGTAAGTCAGTAATGACAGAATTGGTCCGGTTTCCCGGTAGCCAATATTCAAACTACTGTTAGTTAGCACAAGACAATCACAATTATAATAAACTGCTCTGCATTTTGCTCATCAGCAACTCCAATCTGAAACCATTTTTCTGTAATCTTGCAGTGTTTCTCTGAAAAAAAATCTTTTAATGGGCTAATTTCTGCAAAGCTGTAGGCTTTAATAAATTGAATTAGTTTTCGATTGAAATTTTCAATTAAATATTAAAATATAAAAATATAATATTATAATTAGTATTACGAAGTAAGTAATATAAACTCATAAATAATTAATAATATAAATAACATAATATTATAACAGTACAAGAAAGCAATAATTCAACAATATAACCACATAATAACATTATAATAATTTTTTTTTTTACTAATTTTATTTATTTTATTTACTTTACCCCAAATTACACACATTAAAGATACAAAAAAAGGAAAATAAATTAAAACAAATTATAAGTTGTGTTTAACAAGAAGAAGAAGAGACTAGAATCGAACATCATTACTGGTGCCGCTAAAAATCTCCTTCGGAAAAACCGTTTTTACCGACTGTTACTCTGAGCCGCCAAACAACGCCCGATTTATATAGCCCGTTGACCAGATAAAACAAGCCCATTACTGAGAATTTCAAAATACAGTAAGTGAAGTCGTTCCTCACCAAACACATGAGCCCAACCGGCATCAAACACTACAAGACCAAAATTAGTAATCGTAGCGAAAGTTCAAAAGCAAAAGATTAAGACCAACATCAGCGACATTTGCAATCACTCTAACACCAACCCTACTTGTTTATCTCCGAAGACTAACCGGACTTCACTACCGCCAGACCCGACCTACACCACACCGAAGTAGAGTTGGTGAAATCTGCCTCAGCGCCATCCGCAAAACAACATCAATTTTTTTACACCCTGCCTCGTATCCCGCCATAGGAGCAACGAATATAAATAAACTTCAAGAGAAGTGTAGATCACAAAGCAAAACTTCCATAAAATCCAGCAGCAGCAACAACAAAATATGCAAGCCGACCACTAAAAACACCCCTGACAACACCCGAGCCAACACAAGAACTCCCGCCAATCTCGAACATCCAGGATACCACCGGCAAACCTGAAAACTCGTCAGCATAACAAAATCATCAAACTCAACGCAAGAGCGGAAACAAGCCCATCAGCCAAGATGTTCACGGAAACATGGCCTGGATAATATAAGAACCATCCAGCCACAACACTCACAGACCAGAAATTCATAAATCACCAAGATCAAACCACTAATACCCACTCCACTAATCAAAACCAGAAATACCCCCGTAGACACAGAAACATACAACCAAAAGCCCAATCCTGCAGCCCTCCACTACACTCCCATCAAACTACAGCCTAAATCCTACAAAACCAATGACTAATAATAACCATAACAATAAAACATGTTGATGTTCATGTGTCCTATACAAATATCATATTTTAGTAAACAGAAATGGATAGAGCTATTTCTTAAATGTCACTAAACTAAAGTCATTTTCAATAACATGATTTTAAGTAAGCACAATTTTAAATTTACCTAGATCAAGTACGACGAACTCGCCCAGGAAATGATATTGTGTTGCATTGTATAATTCATTGTATAATGTATTATATGAAACGTATATTCAAAAATCAATAATACATCACGCAGTACCATAAATTATATATCCCAAACATATCAATCAATCAGTTTCAATCATAAAAATAAAAAATCTATCATAAATTTAACAAAAACCAAATAAAATTTGCTTATTGCTAAATTATATACATAAACAAGTACGCGAATCATAGCAACAACAATACAAATACATCGTATTCTGAGAACTATTTAATTATTCTGTCATCGTTGAAGTCATTTATAATATTCTTCTCCTCTCATGTACGTATTTTCTTGAAATAAACTTCATTCGAACTTAAAGAAATGTGAAACTTCAATGAAATGACAAGTTATGATGATGATGATGTTTCTCCTTTTACTCGTACGCTATACATTTAAAATATGTTCGTGCATAGTTTTGTGTTTGAAAAGATTAATTGAATTTGAATTACCTCCCACAGTGATTCTTCTTCTTATTCGCTTTAAAAAATAATCATATATTTTTTTTTGTTGTTGAATTGATTCAAAACGCGTACGTGATGTGTGTACTACCGGTGGTGGCGCAATGATTTTTTTTTTTATACATAAGGTCGGGACGAATATTTTAATTTTGGGGTGACACTTTCCTAGAATTGTTCAAAAAAAAACAAAAACGATTAATTAAAATTACGGATTTGACATAAAGCATAAATAATTTCGGCATTTTATTTATCGCGCATCTTTAAACAAATTTCTTCAAATTAAAAATGAAATATTTTTAACGTTTGTCTTTTCCACTGTTTCAAATTGTTTCAGATAATTAATTTTTATTTATTTTTCATTTTACTACGTCTTAGATAAAGTAAAAACAAAACAGAAATAACTTCACCGTATAACCTTTTCCAAGTGTTGAAATATATTCATCACAAATGAGAGCTATTTTCATGATGTTTTTCTTATAATTATTTGTTTGTTTTTGTTAATGTGTTCATGGCGGGAGTTTGGTAATGGGACGAGTAATTTATGATACGTATTTATTTTAGTGTGAAAAGTGTCACGTAAGGACTTATGAAATCAAAGCGATTGTGTTCATTTTATTGGTCGTAGATTCACTTAAAAATATGTAAATTTAAGGCAACATTTATGGTAATTAAAGGTAGAACACAATTCTGTCCATATGACCAACAACTATATATTCGATAACTTTTTTTTTTTTTTTTTGTTTTCCTTTATCTCCAATTTAGGAGCATAGGGCGTCCACTATCCTGAACCATCTAACTCTATTTGGGGCTATTGCTTTTATTTCTGCCCATGACGTTCCCAGGTGTTTTGCCTCTGCTAGCATCGTTCTCTTCCATGTCATTGCTGGCCTTCCAACCTTTCTTTTTCCTTGTGGATTCCAGTCTAATGACATCCTCGTTATATCACTTGATGCCTTCCTCAGTGTGTGGCCAATCCATCTCCATTTTCGTCGCTTTATTTCGGTCTCAATGTCTGACTGACATGTTGTTATATGCAGATTTATGTTACTGATCGTGTTAGGCCAGAAGCACTTAAGTATTCGTCGAAGGCATTTGTTTACGAATACCTGTAGCTTCTGTATGATTTTTCCTGTATGCTTCCATGTCTCACACCCATACAGAAGTACCGATTTCACACATGAGTTGAACATTCGTATCTTGGTCTTGCGCGACAGGACAGAAGTATTCCAGACTTTGTGTAACATGTTGAATGTATATCTGGCTTTATTTATACGTTTGTGTATGTCTTCTTCTGTTCCACCTGTTTTCGTTACTGTGCAACCAAGGTATACGAATTCATTTACATCTTCAATTTGTATATTGTTGATGTGTATCGGTGTGGTTATGTTTGTGTTGAGTCTCATCGCCTTCGTTTTCTTGATATTAATTTTGAGACCAACTTCATTAGCTAGATCTGATAGCTGTTGCACTTTCTGCTGCATATCGGAGTGTTTGTGTATTTAAGCATATGTCGTCTGCATAGTCCAAATCATTGAGTTTACCAGTTAACCCCCATTGAATGCCATTAGGGGACTTGTTATCTAGTTTCCGCATTACACTGTCTAATACGATTAGGAACAGCATTGGTGAGAGTATGCAACCTTGCCTTACTCCTCGAGTGTTGTAGTATGTTTCACTTTGTTTGCCTTTGTATTGGATTCGGTTTCCAGCATCCCGATACATTTCTTGTATGAGTTCAATTAATTTCTTTGGGATGCCCATTTCACAAAGTGTCTGCCATATTGCGTTCCTGTTTATCGTATCGAATGCGCGTTCAAAATCGACGAAGAGCATATACAATGGTGAATTCCATTCATTGGATTGCTCAGTGATGATACGGATTGTGTTGATGTGATCAGTGCAACTTCTTCCTGGTCTAAATCCAGCTTGTTCGTTTCTTAATTTTGCATTGATCGTAGGTGAGATTCTGTCAAGCATGATCATTGCGAGTATTTTTATTGTTGTGTTGAGGAGGGAGATACCTCGCCAGTTCCTACATTCTCTTAGGTCACCTTTCTTGGGTATCGTAATTATCAAGCCTTCTTTCCATTTCAGTGGGATTCTCCCAGAATTCCAGATTTCTTGGATTATTGGTGTTAATATGCTTGCAGTTGTAGATGAATCTCCTTTGAATATTTCGGCGGTTATATTGTCTGTTGAATATTTCGGCGGTTATATTGTCTGTTCCAGCGGCCTTATTGTTCTTCAGTCTATTAGTGACATCTTTAACTTCCCGTTCCGTTGGTGGATGGGTGTTGCTAGTTTCGTTATTGATATCAATTAATGACTGGAGATTTTCGGGGTCGGCGACGACGTCTTCTTCGAAATATTCCTTCCATCTCTTTAACTGTGCTTCATCTGTTGTTAGTACTTGACCATTAGCTATAAGGGACGCTAATGGTCAAGTACTAACAACAGATGATGGTGGTATATTTGTAATTTTACCAGTGACCTTTCTTACACACTGGTGTAGTGCTCGCATATTTTGGATTGCTGCTGCCTCTTCAGAAGCTTTGAGAATGCTTTCTGTATATTTTCTTCGATCATTCCTTGCCATTTTCTTTACTTGACGCGCTGTTTCTTCGTATCTACGTTTCACCTCTTCCGTGTTATGTTGGCACATTTGTAACTTAAATTGACGGCGTTCCTCAACTTTCTGCCATGTATCATCACTGATCCAAGGTTTCCTTTTGTATTCTCTGTAGCCGAGTACGTCCGTGGCAGTCTTGATGTAGGCTTCTTCTGCTTGGTTCCATATTTCTTCTATACGGGTGGCTTCAGACTGGAGATTGAGTTGGAGCGTCTCATTGAAAGTGTTTCTTGTTTCAATGTCTCTCAATCTATTTGTGTTAAATTTCCTCCTATTTGTCTTCGAATGTTTTACAGCTGCTGGCTTGATCTTGAATTGTGCTATTACCAGTTGATGATCGCTTTGTACATCTGCGCCCCTCATTGTTCTTACATCTTGTAGTTATGTGAGGAATTTCTTATTGATCATTACGTGATCTTTCTGATTTTTAGTTCTGCCATCCGGTGATGTCCAAGTGTATTTATGTATATTTGTGTGTGGAAACCTACTGCCGCCTATGAGCAATTGATTTGTGCTACAGAAGTCGACAAGTCTTTCTCCATTGTTATTTCGCACAGAGTCCAATGCATTTCTTCCCATGATAGTGGTTAGGTTGATGTTTTCTGTACCAATTTTTGCATTGAAATCTCCTTGTATGATTTTGACGTCATTTCTGTGCGTTCTTGCTACTGTGGCTTGTAACTGCTCGTAGAACTCATCTTTCGTTGTATCTTCTGCATCTTCTGTTGGGGCATAGCACTGAATGTTTCTTATTTTTGAATGGAACCTTGCCACTATAATTCTGCTGTTAACTGGTTGCCATTCCATCAATGCTTTCTTTGCTTTATTTGTTGTTAATATGCCCACGCCTTGTTCATGTGTGTCGTCTCTACCAGAGAATATCATATAATTTCCATTGCTCGTGTTTAATTCTCCACTGCTTTTCCATCTGACTTCACTGAGGCCGAGAATCTCGATGTTATAACGTTTCATTTCCTTCTCTACTTGTGCTAGCCTTGATGTTTCTGTAGGAGTTCTGATGTTCCAGTTTCCGATTCGTGTCCGTGTACGATAAGCCAAGGGTCGATATTTGTGTTGGTGTCCGGTTTGTGTTGTTATTTGTAATAGTGTTCGTTTCTGTAATCATTTTAATTTCAGACTAATGAATGATTGGTCCATTGAATCCTAGCCAGTTTCCAGGGCTGCTGGATAAGGTATACTGGCATACCGGGGGGAGGTTCTCATTATTCTTCATGTTTTGTACTTTTTCTTCTTAGATGTTCCCAAGCGGTCAACCAAATATGTACTAACCTCGCATATGGTTGCTTGACGTTGTTCATGAATGGTGTGAACAACGAGGATTCGATAACTTTATCCTATATATATATAAGGAATATTGCCGTTCTTAACATTTTAGATTTTGTAATATATGTTGATAGTTCATATGTCTGGAAAGTTAATTGAATTGTCCGATTCTAAAAATTAAGCGATTATTTCATGATTCACTCGATTATTTATTCATTCATTCGCCAACACTATGTAATAGACGCGGCGGTACCATACAAAATACAACATTTACTAATTACGTTATGTAATGATACTGGTAATTCGTTTCTTAAAAATATCTCTTGATATGTTAAAATCAAGATTATCCGATAACAAATTAAAAATTCTGGAAGTACGGGCCCCTGGATCATCCCTACCATAATTTTTGCGGTGAAAATCAACCTTTAGTATATTTTGTCTTAAAGGTAGTGGGTACATAAAAAGAGTATGAATAAAGTAAATCAGAATAGTCAATTTTCGAACATAATACGTCTAGAGTGCACATTGCCGGCATAATATCTCTCCGGGATTTGAGACTCACAATGTTTAATAACATGCAACGTCCATCGTAAGGGGGCAGGAAAAAACTATTTGGTAACCGAGGAAGTAGTCTCAGGTCAAATTTTAAGAATTTATTTTGAGTGCTTTCAATCTCTTAATAAAACCCAGCATCGAATTAGCCTTGACCACAATCTTATCAATGTGCTTAGAAAAATCAAGATTGGATATAAACATGACACTCAGATCACTAATCTCGCACACCACCTCAAGTACAACGTCGTCGAGTCTGTACAAAGAAGCAATAGGTATTCTCTTTTTGGAATATGTCATAGATTTACATTTGGAAACATTTAGAGCAAGACGGTTTTCCACAGTCCAATTAAAAAAACAATTCAGATCCTGTTGAACTAAGAACACATCCTCGATATTACACACCCCCACAAAAATTTTAATATCGTCTGCATAAAGCAAACATTTGCAGAACCGAAAGCAGTCTACTACATTATTTACAAATAGAAAGAAAAGTAATGGACCAAGATGACTACCTTGAGGTACGCCTGGATTTGCCTAGAAAATGTATCCCCAATACGGACAAATTGAGACCTAAGTGGCAAATAGGATGATATCCATTTTGCTGGAACTTTATTCATGTTCAGCTTTGTGAGTTTATCAATAAGCAAATTATGGTTTATTTTGTCAAACACGTTGCTAAAATCAGTGTATATTACATCCATTTGAATGCCTTTTTCCAAACAACAAACTGTATCTTTTACAAATAATGCAAGATTCGTTGTAGCTGGGGAAACAATAAAGTTTTTCACGTCAAATATGAAAGAGTCTCTTACTAATTTTTCAAAAAGTTTAGGGATCACAGACAAACTTGCTAAACCTCTATAGTTTTCCACCCAATTTTTTAGTCCTGATTTTTGTATTGGTATAATATACAAGGATTTTCATAATTTTGGAAAAACGCCATGCATAAGGCTATAGTTGAATAGATGTGTTAGGTGCCAAGCCAAATCACTAGAACATTGCCTCAGCAAAATAGAGGGAATATCGCCTGGCCCAGTGCACGTTTTCGAGTTCATAGCAACAATAGCAGCGCCAATTTGATCGACTGAAAACGAGATCCCATGATTAGTATTATTTGATTCAGTGCACAGATCAGGGGCAGTTGATGATGAATCATCTTCAGCATAAACCGCTCTAAACAATTTAGCAGAAAATTCAGTAACCTAGAACAAGTCCTCCGCCATACTATCCTCATAATTCATGGGTAATGGTTTTTCGTTTAGACTATAATGTCAAAAACGCGATGGATTTCCCCTCATATCAGATTCGATTTCTAGTAAATAATTGCCATGAAGAAACTGATTCAAAACTTTGAATTCCCTCTGAAGTTGCGAGTATAAAGCATAGTCACTCCCAATTCTTTTATACTGCTTGTGAGCTTTCGATTTGCGATTATATAATTTAACCAGCCTTTTCAAGAAACATTATCAAGGTTCTTCTCAGAAGGTCGTATTTACCATTTCTAAAATTAAAAATTTTATTATTATTATAATATGGAATATAATCATTACAAGTTTCAAAACTTAGCCGAATTAAAATAGGAGTATGATAAATACTGGAAGAACAGCCCAGATCTGCACAAGGTTGAACAGATGGCAACAAATCATCATCCACAAAAACTAAATCCAAAAGTCTTCCCAGTTGGTTGTGTACCTCATTGCACTGACTAAGACCCATTCCAAATAAAGCATCAATAACTATAGATGAAACGTTTGAATTGTTGAAAAGGATAAACATCCCATCCTGATGTTCCCAAATAACGTCCGTAAAATTGAAATCTCCCAAAATACATAGTCTGTCATAATTACCAATCATTGGCTGGATTTTATTTTCAAATAAATCAACAAGATTTTGCAAAATCACGATGACGATTTGCCAGGGACATACACTGCACAGATAAATAGTGTGACTTTATCGATTGTCTCTTTAACAACAATGATTCCAACGTTGCACGATTCGAAGTCCATCTGTTGACAATTATACTGCACATTTACAGCTATTATAATACCACCACCAACATTGGAGCAGTCGGCTGAATTATGACAATCACGGCGAAAAACAGCATAGTTTGAAGGCAGGAACCAACCAAGTTTCATTTACGATGATGACATCATAGTCCTCTTTGATAACAGACATAAAGAATTTATTAGATTTAGTACGCATACCACCCGAGTTGTGATAGTAGATGTTATTAGATGATAGTAGATATATTGGATGTCCAGGTATTCCGTAAAAAAGATGTTTTTTGTTTAAACTTAAATTCATTGATAAAAATTCTCATTGGCCAAGATTGAGAGTTTAACATTGGCACGAAAAACTCATCATCAACACAGAGGCGATAAGATATATAGTTGGAGATACCACCAGTCCTTGCTTTGGGAATCACTCTCATAGCGGTGAAACTTAAACTGCTCATCGGTAAAGGATGAGTCAATTCTACTAATAAATAACCATCGTCTCGGTTTTACCACACTTATGGTTAGTGGATTGTCCAGCGAACTTCGGACAGATGTTTCTGAAATGTGAAGGAGAGTTTTCTCAAAAATTACTACAGGTATTTTTTTAGATGCTGTTGGGGTTGATTCTTGTGGTGTTTTTGTTTTTTGGCTTGTTGCAGTGGCTGTAGTTGACGGTTGCTATTGTGTTAATTCTTTATTTTCCAAGGTTACAGGAAGTGTGAGTTGAGGGACTATTAAAGACCAATTACTAAAGATTAATAGTAATTCAGTAGTAATAAGTTGTAATAAACCACCATTAGAGAACACCTTAGAAAGAGATAACGCAGAACTGCGCAATAAGATTTATGAAATAGAAAATTTAACGTTAAATCTAAACAAAGATCTCGAAAACTTCGAGAACTCGAGAACAGTGAGAAAACAAGGAGTTAAACGTTGCTCTAAATGCAGTAATATCTGAGAAAGAAACCTCTAAGCTGCGGGAAAACCACGATACCAATGATCATATAAAGGTTATATATGAAACAAATGAGGAAGAGCTGAACAGAGAAACGGGATGGATTCTGAACCGTAACAAAAAAAATAAGAAACGCAAGACGAATAAATCACCACCGGTTTCACCCGAACTGAAACAATCAACCGGAAGTAGGAATGTACTACAGGAGGAAAAAGCTCAGGTTTCAGCGGAACAGGAACCATCACATAAAGAACTCTCAACCAGAAAGAAGAATATACAACAGGAGAAAAAAGTGCCACAGCCACCTCCAGTTATAATATCCAATTGCGATAATTATCAAAGTATTAGAAACATCATGAACAACAATCGGATAGAATTCCAAGCTACAGCTCTAAATAGTGGTGATATCAAAATAAATGTCCCAGACAGTGATAGCTATAGAAAGTTAACAGGAGCTCTTAATGAAAACAAAACAACATGGTATTCCTACGAAGATAAGCTGACAAGACAAACCAAAGTCATTGTTAAGAAACTACACGCTTTATGCAAACCAGAAGAGATAAAAGACTATCTTTTGGAGAAACAATATAAAATTAAAGAAGAACTGAAGAAATTAAAAATATTTATGCAATCAGCGAAATACTCCATATGAAAGTGCAAATAGAAGCAGTTAAAAAATCTAAACTGATTCCCCAGTGCAAAAAGTGCCAAGCCTAGAGACACACGCAAAACTTTTGTAATAAAGAGCGTGATAGATGCGTGAAATGTATAGGAAAATACCGTACGGCTGAATGTATGAAACAAAAAGACACCTCACCAAAATGTGTCAACTGTGGGGAGGCACATCCAGCCAACTACAGAGGCTGCATTGTTATAAGAGAACTGCTAAAAATTCTCAACCAAACAAGGGAAACTTCAGTAAGTACCAGGTCAGAAATAAATCGGCCTTAACAAGAATATCCACAAAGGATTCACGAAACATTAAGCAAATTATCAAGAACTAATCCAAATGTATGCTGATGCACTCACTATTGGAAGTTCGAGAAGGCAACATAGTTCTGCTTCAGTTAATGATTCAAATAATAACCAAACTAATAAAATACTACAAGATATTATTAATAGACTTAGTTCACAAGAAGAAAAGCAAGAAAGAGCTCTCATATCAATCATGCAAATGCTCACACTACTCGAAAAAGTAAAACAGCATCAGAGTTAGCCTCTCTTGGCTAATTAAACACGGCAAATAATTTAAAAATTCTTGCATGGAACTGGAAATGTATATTGCAACGACAACATGCCCTGTTGAAACATACCTTACACCTCAGAGTCATATAAAACTCCGTGGCTACGAAGTTCACTCAGCAGTACATCCTAATAATAATGCACGAGAGGCAGTGCCATGATTTTAAAAAAGGATATTAAATACGATCTACAACTAAAACTGGAAAGTGATGGAATATAAACAATTAGCGTTAGCATGAATACCCGCAACCACAAAGTAGTGGTAGCCGCAATATATTGCCCCCTAGATACAGCATCAAAGAGAATGCTTATACATACTTCTTCAAGTAGCTAGGTGAAAAATTCATAATCGGGGGTGACTTCAACGCCAAACATTCAGACTGGGGATCAAGACTAACAACACCTAAAGGGAAAGAGCTTCATCGAGCAATAATTAAATACAACAACAACTGGTATTCTACTGGAAAACCAACTTATTGGCCCAGCGATCAAAATAAAACACCAGACCTAATTGAATTTTTTATAACAATAAAAATCCCGGTTGATTATATACAAGTGCAGGAAGGTTTTGACTCCACATCTGACCATTCCTCTATTTTAATGATAAAAAGTGATACAATAATTTCAAATGATAAGCAGACAATGTTGACAAATAAAAATACTGACTGGAAAAATTTTAGGAATGAACTAAATAATTGCATCATTTTAAACTCACAACTTTCATCAGAAGAAGCATTAGAACAAGAGGTGGAAAAGCTCGTCAAAGATATACAGCAAGCAGGGTGAAAAAGCACTAATACAACAAACAAAAAAATAGCTGGCAAATGCTACCCAATGGAAATTAAATCACTACTTATAGAGAAATGAAGTGCCTGAAAGGTATGACAACGTACACGAGACCCAGCTGCCAAAAATAGATTAAATAATTTAACCCAACGAATACGCAGAGAAATACAGGAATTTAAAAATAAATCAATAAATTCATACCTACAATCTCGTACCTATGATAAAGATAGCGATTATTCATTGTGGAAAGCAACAAAATATCTGAAAAGGCCAGTTATACACATACCACCAATAAAAACAAATAATGGTCGCCCGGCTTAAACCAAAGAAGAAAAAGCAGAAGAGTTCGCGGATCATCTCGAGAGTACCTTTCACCCCAATTTAACAACACTTAATCAACAGGATATACTGATTGAAAACCATACAACCATCCTGAGTCAGGAAATCACATTAACTAATGCTAAGGAAGTGAAACAAGAAATAAAGAATCATGTAGTACATAAAAAATCACTAGGATATGACTTGATAACTGGAGAGATTCTTAAACAACTACCTAATAAAGCTATTAAAAAAATATCGGACATGATTAATGCTTCCTTTAAACTCCGTTATGTCCCTTTATCTTGAAAATTTGCAGAAATGATAATGATACCTAATCCAGGTAAGCCACCAAGTGGATTCACCTCGTACAATATCACTTCTGCCCATTATGTCAAAACTGTTTGAGAGACTATTATTAAAACGAATTAAACCAGAAATTACAAAATCTGGAGCTGTTCCGTCCCATCAGTTTGGATTTAGAGAGAAACACTCCACAATCGATCAAGTCCCTAGAATAACAGGTTTAATAGAAAAATCCTTAGAGGAAAAAAAATTTGTTTAGCCATATTTCTGGATATAGCACAGGCATTTGACAAAGTCTGGCTAGATGGTTTAATATTTAAATTGGAAAAAACTCTGCCATTTGAGCATTGCGAACTACTAAAGTCATACCTGAAAAGAAGATACTTTAGAGTTAAACAGGAAGGAACTTACTCTGGCATTAAAGAAGCTACAACAGGAGTCTTGCAGGGGAGTGTCTTTGGGCCACTCCTTTTCGTACTGTTTACAAGCGACTTACTACAGACGAGCAATACAAATACTGCCAAGTTTGCGGATGATATTGTAATTCTAGCTGTTGTGAATGTGTAATCGGTGGTCACATTCAAACCACAAATAGCCATAAATAATATACAAGATTGGCTAACTAAGTGAAAAATTAAAGTGAATGACTCAAAGTCTACTCACATTAACTTCACTAATAGGTCAAAAGAACCACGACCTGTGACTCTCAATAATATCTCTATATCACATGCAAATCAAGCAAAATACCTTGGTATGAACCTTGATGCATAGTTAAAGTGGAATGTACATGTGAAAAAGAAAGTAGAAGAGCGTCAGTTAAAATATAGAAAAATATACTGGTTAATTGGAAGAAACTCTCAGTTATCCATTCATAATAAACTTATGCTTTATAAACAAGTGCTCAAGCCGGTCTGGACTTATGGTATCCAACTAAGGGGATGCACCGAATCCAGCAATCAACAGATAGTTCACGATTCCAAAATAAAGTTCATAGATGGATAGTAAATGCCTTTTGATACACTCGTAATAGTGATCTTCATAGAGACCTCGGAATAGACACAGTCGCAAGTGAAATAAAGAAATATGCTAAAAAGCACCGGGAAAGGCTCCATCATCTTCCTAATATTGAAGCTGTAAGACTACTTCATCAAGAGGGTATTATAAGAAGACTCAAAAGACTAAAACCTTTTCAGTTACCTGAGTAGTGCGCATAATGCAAAATCAACCAACACAACACTTTATGGAAAGAATACATAGAAGTGGCTTTATTATTATATTGTTAGAATCAAACGCTGTTAGTCAAAAATGACTAGTTACTTTAAACCTATAAAAAAAATGAAAAAGCCAATTCTTTGAACTTGATGTCATAAGTTACATCAATTGTTTCAAAACATTTTTCCATATACTCGAAAACCCTTTGTTTCTTCTGGATACCCAAAATACCCCTTATATTGCAAAACGTGTTAAAAAAGTACAAAATTCATCAACAGACACTGTAAAAAATTGAAAGTTTAAGTGTACAACGGCGAAGTAACTTTAAAACTTTAAATATTCGATGAATGTTTGTTTGTAAAATTGCCTAACGAACTAATTTGCAAACAAGAAAGTTATATTAATGATTGAAATTGCTAACTGTAGTAGCAATCATATAATCCTTTCTTCAGATATAAAGTTTATAAATTGGTTCCATTAGATCTTCCAATATTTTCTTTGCAATAAGAAACAAGGGGTTTAATAAGACTTCTGCATGTTGATCCTAAGTAAATGACAGAGTGAAAGCTGGAATCTTATTAAAGGCAGAAATATTATTGTTGGTGACGGATAATTTTTTGTATGTAACATAAATCGCCAAAACACAACTTTTAAGGTTAATTCTAATGCTATACAATTAAACATCATAAATCAGTCAACATTAATTTGCGTTATTGGCTTTGTACTTAAATAATGTTAATGTTATTTTAAAATTAGTCCCATTTGAGTTCTATTTCGAAAATATATATGTATATTCACACGTGACTTAATTGTAATAAGTTAATCAAATATTGGCTATTTTGGGACACGTGTTTACTATATTAATATCAAAACCGTTAACGCCCTTGGGCATTATATTATGTAACTACTATGCATTTTTCTAGTAATGCATCTTAAAAACAAAGCTCAAATTCGAATTACGTTCTAAACATTTTGTCTGTATATCATCATTTTTCACACACATGAAAGTAATAAAATTGATAAATATGTCAGTTATTCGCAAAAAAAAAAAATCGTATCTACTGTATGACAAAAACTTAAAGAATTATGTTACAAACAACTAAAAAACTGGAAGTAAGTAATCCAAGTAAATATTTCATAAAAAGTAGATACATACATGAAATAAAAAACCAAATAAACATAACATAAGACTAATTGTTTGTAATTTATTTGACGACCCAAATTTTAAAAGCAATTTACAACAACAAGTTTTTTAAATACCATACATGTTGTCGAATTATATATATATATATATATATATATATATATATATATATATATATATATATATATTTTACAAAGACCCCGATAAAATTCGTAAGACAACACCACACAATGTAAAAAATTGTAAATGGATACCATAATTTATGTTATTTTATCAGTCAACTGTTAAGACCGGAACTTGGTAATTATCTCTTATACACAAAAATGTAACATGCTCTAATTTATATGACTAATCCCAAGTGTCAATACGTATTTAGACATTGTCGTTGCCGTCGACACAAACTAAAATCAAATTTTATTGATTTTTTAGGCGCCCATATATGTGTACATGATAAGTAGATATTTTATGCGCACACAGTGATTTATGACCGGTCAGATGGTATGTTATTTATATGGGGATCTAACATTACCATTTGAACTGTGAGACATTCAGCAGATGCTTTGATATACATGTATATACATAAATTTTGATTTCTTTTCAACACTTAAGTATGGTAGCACAAAAAATATTTTATTCAAGAATTAAATGAATCACGAAGTATGTATATACGCGTATGTTTACATATATGTACATAAGATGAAATATTATGGAGGCGACACTTTAAAGCACACCGAATAATAATTTTGATTAATGTTTTGTTAAGGCGAATAAATTATTTCGTTTCGGTATAAAAATAATATTTTAATACCAGATTTCGAGTGCAATCATATAGAAGATGCTCGTTTATAATGATAATCTTATTGTGTTTTGTGGTAAATAAATTTGTTTGCAATAAATTATAAGTTATATACCTTGGGTAAGCGAATGTCATTGTGAGTGCCAATTCGCCCTCACTAATAGCTTCAGAGAGTGCAATGTACTAAGCTTCAGTCGACGATTTACTAACAGTTGGAACAATTTTGAAAACGACTGGAAGTCACATGTGCATAAATTAAACACCCATTCAATTCGCACGATATGGATAATTCGAACATTTTCCAATTTGACCCACATCAACATGTAAAACCCTTCTCCATTGGTGTCGATTTAGGTTTACAATTTTACATTCCAAAATTTGCAAAACTTTCTCCAAATATCTTGACTGACTCACCGTAATGGTTTGGCAATCGACAACAAAATTTTCAATGTAACTAATTTTGCCACTGGTGCATATGTTTCATCATAATCGAATCCTAGCTTTTGAGTAAAACCACGTGCTACCAATCTTGCTTTGTACTTATCAGTTGAACCATCAGCTTTTCTTTTCAACTTAAAGACCAATTTGTTTGTAATGGCACTTCTACCTTTTGGTAAATCGCAAACAGTCCAAGTTTTGTTATCAATTAAAGACTGATATTCACTATCGATTGCCTTTTTCCATTCTGGCCAATCAATTCGACGTTTTGCTTTAGATATCGTTGATGGATCATCTTCAACAAACTGTTTAGCCGATAAAGCCAGATTTTTGACCAAACCAAATTTCAGCCGGGGTTTTCTCTTCAAACTGCTTTCCAGCCAGTTCACTTGCCAAAAGCATTGTTCTTGACTTTTCTTCAAGAACTCGATTCAATCGCTCGGAAATAGAATTCATTTCTGGATTATACGGGACAGTTAATGACACTTGAATACCTTTTTCGTTGCAGTAGCTCTTAAATTCTTTTGACGTGTATTCGCCACTATTGTCAGCTCTTAGTTTGGCCACCTTTTTACCATGAAGTGCTTCAACCATCGTCACAAAAAGTTTAAACTTTTCCAACACTTTACTTTTCCGTTGAATGCAATAAACACTGGATGCTCTCGAAAAATCGTCTATAAATGCCACAAAATATCTGGAATCTGGAATATGCAGTCGTTTGCATCGGACCACATACGTCACTGTGAATCAACTCCAAAACGCGTGATGATCGAACATTTTTATTTTGTTTTGTGTTTGTTTCCCAAGCACGCATGGTTCACACAGCTTCGTATTGTGGTCAACATTTACTAGATTTAATCCATCAGCCATCTTAATTGTCAGTTTCTTTGTATCATTTGCATTCAAGTCTAAAATGCCACAAACTTTGAGAAATTTTATGCAAATTCATGTCACCTGTGTAACCAGCAAACACATTGTTGTCCACATGAAATGTGACTTTATACAGATTTCTTTCGACTTGTCCAACGAATTTAATTATTCCACTGAATGAGACAATTGCTTGGTCACCCTAAAACAGCATTTTGTAGCCCTTTTTAGTCAAAGCACGTATCGACTTGCATTTCAAAACAAAGGGGGTTAAGCTAAGGGATTAGGTAAAGGGGTTAGGTAAAGGGGGTTAAGCAAAGGGGTTAGACAAAGGGGTTAATCACAGGCGGTTAAGCAAAGGGGGTTAACAAAGGGGGTTAAGCAAATGGGTTAGGCATAGAGGGTTAAGCAAATGGGTTAAGCAGTGGGGGTTAAGCAAAGGGGGTTAACCGCAAAGGGGGTTAAGCAAAGGGGGTTAAACAAAGCGGGTTAGGCCAAAAAGGTTAGGCAGATAGGGTTAGGCAAAAGGGGTTAGATTTGTCAATGTTTCGATTGCCAATGATTCCCAAGAAACAAGGTGGCGAATAAATAGCGCGAAAAATAATCATTGCCGAACTCGTAGTCTCTGTTTCTAAGGTTAGGGGTGGCAACAAATTTCTAGATTCTATTCTTTATGGTAGGAGCGGCTGGTCAGTCTTGGACTAAGCAGCACGCTATAAAAATATGTACAAAGGCTTAACTGAGATCCTAACGAAGTGACATCATCACTAGTAAGTCAACCACCTCCATAAAAGAGGGTTGAGCGGCATGTCAACTACCCACTCTCATAAAACATATGGTATGAATCTTACACAAAGGCCTCGGATTACTATCTTGGATTCATCACAACAACAACTTCGTAATATCTACACGGATCACGATATACAATTGGAAACATGGAACATACTAAGCCTGCTAAGAACTTAGAACAAATATCGTCCCAAACAGTTTGCATCAAGTGACTAACAATAACGGATTCTTTTCTCTGTAAATCAAATTGATCACGTTATAATCTAAAGGAAACATGCCACAAATATTGCTGACGTTCGATCTTTTAGAGGTGCAACATTTCGTGCGCTATAATTTCAATGAATTAAAACCTGATTCATGGGAAATCTACCAGACGACTGTAACAGAATACCTAAAATGACAAGTGGCAAATATTACAGTTAGCTTTTACAACACAGAAACTGCATAAAAAATGGCTAACACGGAACACCAGAAAAGAAACCAGTAAAATTATTTTACAAAACATAACACGAATTTATGAGGAGCTGGATCGGAAAAATCAACCACTATGCGCAAAATGGAAACTTCAGAGATTGCTATATGCCAACGCCCGGAATCTTAGAGATCCAATTAAACTGACGTTATCTCGGTAAGGCAGCCATACTTTTAAAACCTACTAAACAGGAATGACGATGCTACTCTAATCAGAGCCATCGCACTGTCAGGTATGAAGAATTCAGTTCAGAAAAAAAGAACAACAGTAGAGGAGGCAGATGCAGCTAACAATAAGTAAAAGAATGGCAAAGCCCCGGGTCTCGATGGAATTTCCGCAGAGCTCGTTATAAAAGAAGGAGCAAACCTTGCAACTGAGCTTACGAACTATTCCCACGGTGGTAGATTTTTAATTATTTATCGTTGTTCATAGAAGTATTGTAATCGTTCGCTACCGAAATGTACACAAACAAGTGTTTTGTCTGCTGATGACTAGCACATATAGATAGTAACAAGTATTTCGATTTTTCGAGGGAAAATTTGTTTTGTTCGATTCTTTAAAGCAATGAAATGTCAAAATTGACAAATGATATAAACAATCATTTACATTATTATCCAAATTATAGTATTTCCGTCACATTATTTTTTATTTATAAAATTTTTGCTATATTTCAGACCACACCAGTAATCTGATATCAATTTATCATCATGTACCCAGCTAATATTTAGCCCTAACTATCTTTTGTTTGTCTGCACAAATACATTTCATGGAAAATACAATTTATTGTTGCTGTATAGATTCAGAAAAAAAGGAAACCCCAAAATTGTTACCGAACAATAATAATGATAAAAATCCTCAATAAATTAAATTATATCTTTAACCAGCCATTCATCCGAAAACATTGTAGGTATAGTAATATTACGGTTTTGACAATAATTTTGTCACACCATGGGGTGTTAAGTTTCCTATATATATACGATACACAGCATAATTCTCCATTAGCAAAGTGCAATGAATAATATCAAAATATACATATAAACATACTTATACACACACTCACACATACACATAAAATTACAAAACCATATAATTTATTATATGCTACACACAACATCTGCTAAGACATTCATTTTATATTCAATGAATTGCATTTTCGATGATAAACATCTCTTTGAACAGCCATAGCACAGGCAAGAAGTAATGAAAAGCGAAACACAGAAATGTAATTTGACATGATTAATAGAAATGGGAATAAAATCACTGTAACTCCTCTGTGTTATGTCTCTCCAACTGAGTGTGTACCCTAACAAATTTTATTTATTTTGTTGCTTGCTTGTGACCTATCTCAATCTAGATAATAATGTATATATACATAGAGTTTGACACGTTATGTATATCGTACGTTTATGCTCAACAATAGATGGTAATAATAATAAAATAATTTATTGTATTATTAAAGATTTTGAACTTGAATTCATGTACATGCAAGAAGTAGAAGAAAGAACATATTGTTCTTATAAATAGCTAACAACAAAATGACAATTATTTTATCTCGTATACTATTGCTGTCATATAAATTGCATACAATATACAATAAAGAATTTATATATATATATATATATATATATATATATATATATATATATATATATATATATATATATATATATTTATACTGAAAGAGTATAAATCAATTGCCAGATTGATTTATGGAACAGAGTTGCTAAATTGGCATATCTTGTATCGTTATGGTTACGATACAAGTTTTAACATAAACAACTAAGTACCGCGAACATATTTGCCATATCTACAAGCACGGATTAATGTTGACACTTAACGGTATGATTTACAACGGTATGGTTTAAAATATTTCACAGAACTGTTACAAATCACATGTCGGTAAAAGCTTGCCACTTATCACTAGCAACAATTGTCACTTATCTCTAACTAAACCTAGATGAATTACAGATTTAAAAAAAATATTTAGCACAAAAATTAAATGAAATAACTGTTAAACAGAAAAACACACCACACCACTCACAATACACACAAAATTCTAAAATTTATATAAATTACAGATTCAAAAACAAATTATGTAGCACGAAAATTAAATAAAATAACCGTTAAACTGACAAACATATCTCAAAACTCTTAATACACACAAAACTCTCATAAATCTAATAGGGTACTACATCATAATCTGCGAGAATCATAATTGTGCGAGAATGACGTTGTAATGTAAAACTTCGGAAAAAATATTGAAAGGTTAATCTGATCGGAAATATAAGTATAACACCCTTTTACTACCTCCTTTCAAATGGCGCCAGGAACAACGGGTGATACAGATCAATTATCTCAAGTGGCAAATACGCAAATACAAAAAGTTTAATATTACTTCCCGTAACAATAGCGATCGATACATGACGTCATGAAATGACGAATTGTGGAACAACATTTGCTGTGTTTATTTTTTTAAATTTTATTATTATTGTTTCATCTATAGTTTACCATATTCCAACATGAATCAAGATGGAATATGCAACATATAGTTGGAATAGTTAAATTGTTAAGTAAATATATATATATATATATATATATATATATATATATATATATATATATATATATATATATATATATATATATATATATATATATATATATATATGTATATATATATATATATATATATATATATATATATATATATATATCCAATTGCAAAAAACAAGTCATTATTTGGGTTTTATAAGACGCTCAAAATTTATTTTACTCCATCAGAAATCCAGCCGTTTCTTTGATCTTGCTTTGGGTATGGCCCAAACAAAACACATGGAAAGGACAAGGGAATGTGATGCCAAAGAAATATTTAAATTCAATTGTACTTAAGATGCTAATACATATACACTTAAAGCGGACTTTCCGCTGTTTCATGTGAAGAAGAAGTTAAGGGACTTATTAATCGTGCTAAAGACCTTCTTCAATTATTCACAAATATCGAAGACGAAATATGTACTGTTGTTCCTTCTCAAACTTCTGCAAGTGTAGAATTTGAGCAACAGTACTTCCACGTAACGGCGAAATTGAACACATGGTTACGAAAGAAATCAATATCTACAACCGATCATTTACCGTTTAATGAGTCCGCTACTAATACCACACAATGCGCTAAAAATAGTAACAGATTTTAAATTACTTCGGCTTAATATACCAAAAACTCTCTGGAGATTATCGCGGGTGGCATAGCTTCGTTGACCTCTTTGATACCACTGTACATACAAATTTATATTTATCGTCTGCTCAAAAGCTGCAATATCTGAAGTGCAATGCTAGCAGTTTATTAAGGCATGTTTCAATAACTGAGGCTAATTATATCGAAGCATACCAAAAATTATGTAAACGATATGATCGTAAAAGTGTCACGGTAAATGCATTTATCAGATTGTTTGTGAATCAGCCGAACATTCACCAAGCAAATGCAAATAATATTCAAAGGCTTCTCGATACATCAGACGAAGTTACGCGAGGTCTAAAGGCATTAGGCATTCAAGCAGAATCCAAGGACGTGTGGCTTATTTATCTATTATTTAATAAACTAGATGAAGAATAAAAACAATTATGGAAACGGTCGACCGTAGAAGAAGAAGTCCCTACCTTATAAAAGTTTTATGACTTTCTAGCTCATCGTTCTGAAGAACTCCATGAAATTAAACCGTTTAATAAGGGTCACACATGGCGACAAGGATCAGTAGTCAAAAGTCTGCAAATCAATTCGCAATTTAGTTGTCCGATCTGTAAATTGAACGCTTACCAATTATATGAGTGCACCAAATTTAAAACTATGCATATTTTGGCGAGACGAGACTTAATTTAACGGGAAGCACGTTTTTCAATTGCCTAAACATTTCTCATGGAGTATACGATTGTCAAACAAAAAAGCGATGCCACATTTGCGGTCAAAAACAGCATTCTCTTTTACACACTGCATCACAATTCAATCAAACTACAACTGAACTATCTACAAGAAGCATGCATTTAGCTTAAAGTCATGAACCAGATACAAATTCAATTGCTTAATCATAACTGCATTTAGTAACAAGAGTGTCACCGGAAAATCATTCAAGCACAAACTTAATACAAGCGTTCATCTAACTCATCTTGCTATATATAACTACCAACAGCAATTAATTAAGGTTAGGGATAATATGGGTGATTAATACGGGTCACAAGCATACTTTGCTTGTGAGAATTTAATTCAACAGTTACTACTCCTAGAACCGGTGTTTAGGACTAGGCCAAACCCAGGCGGGAACCACCAGGGGAAAATCTATGTGTTTAATATAATCCCGTTTGAACCAAACAGCTTTGAGCCTAGAATGTTTAATCGTACCTAGATTGACATCATGCGAATCAATTATAAATATAAACAAAAGTCATTGACATCATCTAGTTAACCTATCACTTGCTGATCCCAAGTTTCTTAAACCAACTATCAAAGTGAAAGCATCTATCACATAACATCATCAATAAATTGTTATCAACGACACTACACAGCAGTTTTATTTTACCCCAATTAAAACCAATCTAAGCCACAACTGTAGCCAACAACCCTCAATTGTGGAACACTACCTATTGGCGGTAACATATGGTTCAATGAGCTGAAACATTTTTCGTTTGCCGACCATTACATATTTTTTTACTGTACTCTACAAGCATTGAATGAATTTTTCTACTTTTGTCGCTCTGGTTCTGTTTATACCTAAAATGTTTAGTTTCATAAGAAGAATGAGAATTGCATTTATTAAACCTTCATTAGGCAGAGGCTGCAGCGACCAAATTACAAAATTTGTCAAATACTTTGTATTATTATTCTCCGGATTGACATGTTGAGATAGTGAATTATATAAAAAATGGTCATTTTCATCTTCGTGAATTCATTTTGTTGTATTTTCGTATGGAAATTGGTAACTGTTTGGTACTTGCGAGTAATCAATCCTATTTAAAGAAGCGTGGTCGAGCAATCTCCTCGACTGTAAATGTTACATTATCTCCTCAGACTCATTCACCAACATTATCAAATTTCGAATCTAAAAAATAGACCATTCTTGGACATACAGTACGATGATTGGTCATATGCCAGTAAAAATCACCATAAAACAGAACCTACTCGCTGCAAATACTTTAACTGTAAGAGCAGAGAATGTTTTATGTGTAAAAAATGCAAAGTGCACCTTTGCATAAGCAAAACAAAAAACTGTTTTGCAGATTTTCATTTAAAAAATTAAAAGGAACATATTGTGATAAAAAAATGTGTCTGTGTCTGACTGAAATATGTGAATAAACAAAAAACACGAAACTAAAAAAAATCTTTTGAGACTTCGTGTCCAATATATTGTACATTTTGTAGGGTTCCAGAAACCGGACCCAAAGAAACAAAAGAATTTTAAGATAAAACTAACCACGATATCTTAGAATAGTCTAAAAATAACAAATACACTCTGAAAGTATTTATTACTCGTCTAAATTTAAATGGCGCTTGAAAGGGCTAACCTAAAAGTTATAAAAAGTCAATTAGCAAATTTGTTTAAATGATAATTTAGTCTCATCAAATTTAATCAGGTCAGATATTACTGAATTGTTGTAATATATAATCCTTACTAATCAATCATTCCTTTATATAACAATATAACCATTAAAAATTTCTGTATCTTTCTAATTAATTCCAATTATAAAAACCATCAATAATCCACAAGAAGATAAATTATTAATTTTTTATTAAGTCAGTGGTGGGCAACATTTAAGCGAATAGGACCTAAAATACAAAATATAAATGTACATTTTTGTGAACGTACTACGAAATTTGATTGATATTTACGCCATTCAAAACATTTACTTGTGGAAAAAGTGAGGTTAATTCAGAACAAAGTCAAAATGTTCAATGAATTTTAAAGAAATTCAAACTATACAAATTTAATTCATCAAAATAAAACATTGGAAAGAATTGAGTAGAGCTTTGGCTCCAACACAAATTAAAATAAAAGCAATATGCAAAAGTTTCGAGGCTCATAGTTTTCGTTACCCTGCCATATAAAATTTCGATTTTCTTTTTAAAACGTAAACGTAAAATAAATCTTCGTACGTATAGAAGCAGCTACATACATACGTAACGTAAAAAAAACATACAACAAAAAACGAACCGATGGAATAAATAAGACATGACAAGACAATGTAATTGATGACAGATAAAATAATAAGAAGAAATAAAAATAAATTCTTAAGATTTTTTTTTTTTTTTTTAAGTTTCTTATACATTTATGAAAATCAATCAAATTAAAAAAAAATAAAAATAAAAAAAAAATAGTTTTAGTAATAAATTATTTTTTTATTTATATATTTAAATTAAATGATTAGTTTTTATATTTGAAAGGTATTAAATTCTGTTTAATAAATTTAAATTTAAAGATAAGAAGAATTGAGGTTTTATTGAATTGTTAGACGCCTCACTGTCGGTGGTAAACGACGACTAGTTATATAGAGATAGATTTGATTTCTTGTTTCAAATTATAATTAATTTAATTTTTATTTGAAATTAAAATTTAATAAATTGATTTTGATTTCATGAGAATTTTATGTGTTTGTTCAATTTTAATCAATTGATTTAAGACATCGCCAATGATATAGGCTAGTTAGCTAGTGCAGCAACTGCGCTGAAAGGTTTGTAAAAGTAAATATGTGTAAATCAATTCGTTAGAAAGTTTTGTAATTTTTTATCAAATTTTATAAATTTTATAAAATTTTCTGACTTTTGAAAAATAGAATTTTTTAAAAGTTATCAAGGTTATTTTCTAATTTGATGTCAAAAACGCCATATTTTTCTGGTCGGAACATCTATTTCTAGTCGGTGTTCCGTAGGTCGTACATTAGGTCCTACATTAGGTTCCAAACTCGCCTCTTGGCAACTTCTCTTTCTTTTACAGGTATTGGATTGAAAATTAGACACCATCCCAGTTCTAATTTAAAATCTTTCAATGATATTATGTCTTTTTGACAGTTTATGAAAAACACAATTTTGTTTGTTCCCCAAATAACTGCGCATACAGCCAGATAAACAAAATGGAAAATTACTCGTAAGATCCATTTGAGAGATTTAATACAAATTCTATAGTAGGTCATTTATTGAACTACTAAATTAACCCAGCCCATACATTCGTTGTATCTGGAGACAATTTCAGGTTGTTTTATCTTCTCGTAGACTTTAGCATTTTGTCCCAGTGATCTACGATACATTCGTTTCCTTTTCCAATAAAATTCGATGCGAGACGAACTGCTCGGTTGTCTTACCATTTGACTAGGAAAAAATTGCAATCACGACTTTTGATTTCTACAGAATTTCTTTATTTTTTATTGTAGATCTGTACGAAAACATGGGCTATCAAAACGGTTAACTTGGTGCTTGCTGCAGTTTTATTTTATTTGAGGTCAAAACCTCAAATATTTGGAAAGTGCTAAAATAATTATAAAAGAAAAGATTGTGTCTTTTAGCACTGAAGCGTTTTGATGACGCCTGAACCAAATCCTAAATTTGTTTGATCGATCAAGTCGATTTCAGTAGTTTTCCCTTGATATAGGACAATCCATCATATGGATATCCTGTTTTTCAAATTTTCTACCACATCAACTGTCGTTGGCAAATTCGTGTCTTCCAAGTCCTCTATTTTAGCATTTTCTGCCATAATTAGCTCGGCTGCCTCTTTGCAAGTGAAAAATGTTTTGGGAGTATTTCCTGGATGCCATTGTTCTGGAGTACAAAATTTATTAAATCTCAGGGGCCAAACATATGATTAATGATATTTCATTCGGAATGGCGACAAATGTTGCCACAAAGTAATTCACATATTACTGAAAATATTACATATTACTGAAACTTGATTCTAATTATAATTTATACTTAATTAACAATAAAAACTGCGGCAAGGTTTGTTAGAGACATTGCTCAACAGTCTCGTAGTAACAATCTGGTTCCATCAGATATAATAGTTTGTTTAAAAACCAACGAAAACTGGAAGTTGGGCAAATTGATCCAATAATGGTTTTGCAATGCTTTTAATTTTCAAGATTCAGACTTTTGCGTAGCTTTTATAGCATTACGGCTAATTTATTTGCTATTTTCATTAACTACATTTGTTAAGGTTGTCTTTATTTTGTTATTCATCTTCCCCAATTTTAACAGTTTTCTTTAAATAATTAAAAGGGTTAATAATTGATTCTAGAATTAAATCAACATTATTAGCGGAGGAACGGAAAATTTGGTAATTTAAAATGATTTAAGTTAATCCACACTAATGGAGAGAAACCAACCTGCACAAAGATCTTAAAGTTTATTTGAAGAGGGCACTCAAAAGAGTTTAAAGTTACCACAAAAGATATCAATATATAACTCCGAACCAGAACGACATATTTTAAAAATGCTAGCAACTTTCATTTTGCAACATTTTTGCCTATTCTTGGTTTGTATCACTGGATTGTGAATAAATTCCACTGACATGTGCCATAAATACAATATTTGTCCATAAATAAGTTAACAACACTTCACAAATAATCACTCATTACAACAATAAGCTATTATTCCATTCTACTTCTTCGAAATTTCAATAGGCTATTCTTTTGTTTTTTAATAAATCAAATTTGCTCATTTTTGCTAATACTAGTGCTACTCCATAGGTGTCTCTAGGTTTCACTCTAGAGAAATCGTAACAATATAATGTTTATAATGAAAAAGACAGAGGGGAGGAGGACAGGGCCCCTACTATTAAAATCGATCGTCTTCGTTCATTACGGCCTCTAGTTGAACGCCTGTGAAAAAATTTCGAACGAAGATAAGCGAAAATAAACAATCAGAAAATAGTGGTTGCTAAATATCGACGACATACACCTAAAAATGTATTTTATGGTGCATGTCTTTACTAAACACATTAAAAAGCATTTTAGCACGAAAGATATGGCATATTTAAGCATAAATATGGCATAAGCAAGTATAAAAATATTTGCGACCAAATTTTTGTTAAGGTGCTGTAGAATATTAGCAACTTCTACTTTTTAGAACAAAAAAAGTATTGATACAATTGTTGACTAACACTGTTCGAAACAAGGATCTTTCAGAGTATTGATACAATTGTTGACTAACATTGTTCGAAACAAGGATCTATCAGAGGATCGATTTTTTCGTAATGAGGCACGATTTCTTCTGCAATTATTTTAGAATCTATATGATTGGGCTATATATCCTAAAGCTATTTAAGTAATAACATTTTGTTTCATACCGTTAAGCTTCCGAATTTTCAATATTTTTGGAGAATTGTCAGGAATTTTAGGCATTATGCTTTGGACTACGGAATTTCATAGTTCGCCAAACCATCAGGAAATCCTAATGTAATTAAAGTGGTTTCAAAATACATCCAGAGTATTTTTAATAGAGACAACGCATTCGTATGAATTTTTTGGAGTTTAGGAGGTATTTTTGAGATGCCTTTGCTCTGAACGAAAGAAAACTTTTTTTTGATGGCAAGTTTGATTACGTTAGTTAATCTTACAGTTTTTCCTCAATTTGCGTAGCTGCAGAGACTTGAAAAGCGACATATTTTCGAAAACTCACGAGTGCTTCAAAGTAGACCATAGATTTTCACTATAAAAGCTCTCCCAGTACTGTCTAGGTTAACTTTTTACATGGTCTCTTAAGTTTTCTCCAGCTAAATCGAAGACGCACTGGTTCTATTCTTATCCATCTGAAGCTATATTCTGTGGATGAAACCTGGGAGGTTTCGATGGATATGAAGTTTAAATATCATCCAGTCAGCTTTAGAGTTACGAAATATTTTTGTTATTTCTGCTTGAGTCTTTGGGTGAACATATTGGTTCCTGTTTGGGTAACCCAACGTGTAAACGTGATATACTCAGCAACTACAGACAATAGAATATTGACATTCAAACAAGTGCAGCAATGAGGCAAAGAATTTTATATAGGCGAACCGTATTTAATGAAGAATTGGTCACATCTAGTATTAACCTTAGCGAGTGTTGTTTCAAATATCTTTTCGCAGCGTTTAAGTAGGTAAGAACGGTTATGTGTTGATAACAGTTGATGTGTGGGTGAATCTTTCGCAATTTCGATATTGAATCACCTGCGCTCGACCACGTTTCTTCTTCTAGGTGAATATGCAATGGTTCGTGTGCTGAATTGGAAGTAGTTTTCCGATAAGTATTGCCTTGTCGTTAACTACTTGAAAGAGCAGAATCGGGATGTTATTCTTTCAACTAGTTTCCTCTTGAACAACACCTGCGAGACTTTGACA
Organism: Tipula confusa; assembly: GCA_963556175.1. NCBI lineage: Eukaryota > Metazoa > Arthropoda > Insecta > Diptera > Tipulidae > Tipula > Tipula confusa. Next base: position 26,951,200 of record OY744475.1, read on the forward strand.
TCAATGTGGTGAATATTTTATACATTAAGCTTTATTTCTTCTGGATCCAGAGAAGAAAGTGTTTCGCGCATGACATAAATAAGGTTCTTGTCCTCAAAGTGCGTATTCATATGGTATTCTGTTTGATCTTGATTCAGTTACGGTTGTCGGTAGTTATGGCGGAGACAGATTTTCTTCACAGTTATTCCTGAATTTTAAGCAAATTTATAACTTTTACTCAGCAATTAGAGCAATTGAAGCTGTGATGGTTGGATCTCGAGATACCAGGTATGAACCCATAATGGAGGAAAGAAGGCAACAGCATTACTTTAACAGGATTCCAGTTGGTGGTGACGGTTAGACTATGTTAACTTCAGATGAATAAAGATATAGAACAAGTCATAGTGCGTCTTCTATTTAGCTGATCAGAACTTAATATACGATGTAAAACGGTAACCGAAACAGTATTGAGAGAGCTTTCTGTGGGAAAACCTAAGGTTCACTTTGAAGCATCCGTGAGTTTACGAAAAATATCAGTTTAAGTAAAATATTAGTACGTAAATATGTAAAGGGCCAATTGACATCTCCAAAACGGCTGAATATTCGGTTGCGCAAGAGATCGATGGTCTGTGCGTTTATTTCGCATGTTATCTTGTTGAAACCAAAGGTCGTCCGCATTCATAGCGTCGTTTTGACGCCATAAAAAGTTCGTTAGCATGCCTCTATGCCATTAACGATAACAGCGTTTCCAGCAGCGTTGTTTTAATAAAATGGGCCAATTATGCCACCACTTTAAAATCCCCATCAAAATGTTATTCTTGGTAGATGCATTAGGTTCATTACGATTAAGTGTGGCTGTTCCAAACCACAAATCTGGTGATCCTGCTTGTTTACTTAGCCCTTCGAGACCAAACTCAACGTCATTATCAAACTTTCAACGCCTGAATTATCTGGACGAATAGGCGAATAAACCGAAGCCTTTGTGCGACTATTGGCCAGTTGTTGCGATCGGGTTTAAGTTGATGAATTCTGCCTTATACTATGGGACACAGCCGCAATCGTGTCGGGTGTGCACACCGTCCGAGCTCGGGGACCACTTCTGTTGTCCAATAGCAAGCCTTTCTCACGAATTAACTTCACCAATTTCACTTGTTATTTAACAGTTATGAAATCAAAACAAAATAAAACTCATAGTCCTTCGATTGTCGGTAATTTCAGCAATTTATTCAGTAATTTAATAAAATATAGTTCTAAGGGAATATGAAGTATGTCATAAAATAAAAAGGGCGTTCCATTCGTATGAAATTTACAAATATTATCCATTTTAATATTGGAATGGATTAATGTATGCAGACTGCGGACATATCAGCCGGAAATGATCAAATTACTGAAACCAAATAATAAAACGTAAACCGATTGTCAAAATATACTGTAAAAACACGATCTTTCGTTTTAAATCGCCTTAACGTCTCAAATAACCAATACCATAATTCCTTTTGTAATCTGAGACTCAAATCCTTATTTACTTAAGCCTGTATACACAAACGAAAATATGTATTTAGATTTGTTAAGTTGTCAATCACAATTTTATGGTTAAACCCATAGTTGCTACTTATATACCCAACAAATTTTAATTATTAAGTGATTACGTTTTGAGAACCCAACCAATTTTTAATTGAATTCTCGTTTTAGTTTTTTTTTTTTTTCGGAATGTACCCCAGATTGAATAGTAATACGTGGTACATGTCGTCGTCATTTCATCATAATATAATAAAATTACCAAATCAATTTGATCCCTTTTGTTTGTGATTTTTCCAATTTCCCATTTTATATTTTTGTGTACCATCCAAAAAAAAAAAAAGGTTTTGTGTTGTTGATGCGACAAACAGATTTCAATTTGTTTTGTATGCTTGCTGTTTGTGATGTTGTGAACGTTTTTATGTACATCTCCTGAAATTTGTCATATTTTGACATTTTTTGTTCAAGCATTTATATATGGATATATGTATGTGTGTGTGTTAGTATTGTTTGGAGTTTAGAATTTATTTATTTTTGGAACTGGGATTTAGATTTTGTGCATAACAAATTTCCTTTTATAATAATAAATGTTTTCGTCTAAATGTGTATGACCGAAAAACTAAATAATGGATGCAATTAGGGTGGGGTATAAACTTGTCAAATGGATTTGATTTATTGAACAACATACATAATTTAGAGTTTGGTGTTCAAAAGGAAGGAAACAAAGTGCTTATAATATTATTAGGAGGATTATAATGACTTGATAATTAGCATTGTAGAACATTTCCTTTTTTGTTATAGTGTTATGTGTGATGTTCTTCATATCCGACGTATTATATTTACAAGTGTGCGGGTCATGGGATATAAAATTATGTCTGTTACATCATCATAATATAGAATGTGTTGTTTATAGGAATGACGGGTGAACATTAATATTAGATATGGGTAGGTCAAGATATCATTTTTCATTTCTATCAAAAAAATGTGTGCTGATTTTGACAATTGACGTTTTGTAAATGGTTGGCTATATAATGCATTTCGATTTAGAGTTTAGGCTTTATAATCATCCCTTATTTTATATAATAATAATAAAACGATTTTTAAATGCAATTGCTGTTGCCTATTGTACCGTTGTATAGGGAATGTGAAGATATCCCCTCATAAGAGAAACTAATTAGTCCTTAAATATGTGGTCACTACTCAAATCTATCAGTCTTTTACTTTACAACTTTAGATTCCATCATAACTGAAGGTCCTGTAGCTGCTTCTCGCTAACAAATGTTTCCGTCATTATATTTAACAGTATCAATTTAGACTTTAGGGACGTAGAGTCTGACTGTCACTTCCACGTAGAGGAAAATTATAAATTAAATATTTAATAGAATAATATCCTCGCGGTGCGCCTGGACAGCTATGGCAGCCAAATAGTCAGGATAGCTATGGGAACATGGTGAACTTCTGGAGTAGTAGGTTGACTAACGACAGCAGCATAGTAAAATAACATCCAGGAAGCGTCTGTCTTACAATGAACGGCTTCTCGGTCTGCGTCTGCACCGAATCAGTCAGCAGTATTTAAAGTCGTGTCGTAGACTAAAAAGGCTATGGGAAGGACACCCTTAAAATAAACCAACAATGAAAAAAACATCAGGAAATAATACACCAGGTGGCAGACCTGCTCTGCAGGAAAATCCACCCTCTTCGGAGGTTGACCCCATGGATTCTGGGGAGCGTCAATCATTGCAAAACAAACATGACGTCATTGGCTCAGACAATTACAGGATAACAGCATCAATTTTCAAGCTAGAATGATGAACAACAATCAACTGCAAATAAATGTAGACACCGGGACAGATTATAGAAATCTAACAGAATATTTAAACGGTTCGCAGCAACAGTGGCATTCATATGAAAATAAGCATACGCGATCGATAACGGTTATGGTAAGAAATTTACACCAATCATGCAACCCAGAAGACATTAAAAGTGCACTGTGCGAAAGGGGTTTTAAAATCCTTGATGTCGTCAGTAAAATTAAAAAGTCTAAGAAAGGGGATGAAGAAATAAGAATTCCGCTTCCATTATTCATGCTAACCTTCGATAACAAAGAAGATATAAGAAAAATTTACGAAATCAAACATATGTGCCATATGGGAGTAAAGATCGAGGCGGTTAGAAGTAATCGTATAATTCCGCAATGTAAACCTTGTCAGCGATATGCCCACACTCAAAAGTACTGCCAACACGAACCTAGATGTGTTAAATGTGCTGAGAATTATTTAACTATTGATTATGAGAAACCCAGGACCACCGCGGCAAAGTGTTCAAACTGTGCACAGGCCCACCCTTTAAGCTACCGAGGATGTCTGGTGCTGAAAGAACTCCAGAAAAGAAGAAATCTGAGACCCACTCAACAAGACAATCTTACTTAAAAATTCAGAGTTACCAACTTTACGAAACAATTCATCCGGATAACCAAGCAAGAGTTGGAACCGCTGTTATAATAAAAAACTATATTAAACATCATGAATGCCAGCATTATCAATCACCTGAAACCCAGCTTACCGTAGTAGAAATTACATCTACCAAGCAACGTTTTCAGATAGGAGCGATATATTTGCCACCTAGATACAACCTGAAAAAGTCAAATTACTTGAATTATATTGAAGTAGAGAATAATTAGAAAGGAAACAAGACGAACTCTTGTCAATAAAACAACTGACTGGGTTAGCTTCAGATTTAAATTAGAGAGCATTGTTAACCTACAAACACGATTAAAAACGGTAACGGAGCTAGAAGAAAAGGTTGAAACTTCACAAATATCATTCAATTAGCCGCGTGGAATAACACTAAAGAAACAGCATCCAAAACTACTGGTAAAAGCTTCCCAAGAGAAATTAGGAACCTAGTCTTAGAAAAAAAGAAAGCTAGGATAAAATGGCAACAAACAAGGAGTCCATCTGACAAGACGATCCTAAATAATAAATCACAGCAGCTTAAGCGAGAAATTCAGAAGTTAAATGAAAAATCGTTTTCTTCGTTTCTTGGAAAGTTGACGGCTCATGAAAATACACACTACTCATTATGGAAGGCAACCAAAAGAATGAAAACCCCAATCATGCGGATCCCTCCTATTAAGCGAAGTGATGGCTCACAGGCCAGGGATAACAAATCAAAAGCGGAAGTGTTTGCTAATCACCTGGCTTGTATTTTCCAACCGAATGAGACTGAATCGGATATTATAATCGAAAATGGAAACGACTATGGCAGAATCCCTCTAATAACCCAGAAAGAAGTTAATAGGGAAATAAAATTAATCTGAAGACCGGAAAAGCTCTTGGATATGATCTTTTAACAGGAGAAATTCTAAAGCAACTACCAAAGAAAGCTATTGTTCAACTAACCCGTTTGTTTAACGCTGTTATTAGCATGTTTCTTCTGCTTGGAAAGTTGCAGAAGTTATTGTGCTACCGAAACCAGGTAAACCGCCACATGAAGCTCAATCATATTGTCCGATATCCCTTTTTCCTATCATCTCAAAGCTAATGGAGAGACTTCTTCTGAGAAGAATGACACCAATAATAGAAAGTAGAAACCTAATATCGGATCACCAATTTGGATTCAGATGTAAACATTCAACAACTGACTAGGTTCACAGAATTACAGACATTATAGAAAAGGCGTTAGAAGATAAACAAATTTGTTCTACCTTATTTCTGGGCGTGGCAGCAACTTTCGATAAGGTATGGCATGAGGGATTAATACATAAACTAAAAGTTATGCTTCCGGGACCATATGTTGAACTGCGAGAGTAAGGGCAGAAGTCCCACAAGGCAGTGTTCTGGGCCCACTCCTATATCTACTTTATACAAGTTATATACCATCGTCCGATCATGTAAGCATAGCAACGTTTGCTGACGACACCGCTATACTAGCAACAGCGCAAACTGTCGAAGAGGCGGCGAATAAACTTCAATATATGCAAGTGAAGAAATTCACCAGTGGACCAAGCGATGGAAAATCAAACTTAATGAATTAAAATCTGCGCAGAATAACTTTACAAACAAACTATTGGTTAATCCATCGCCAATCCGCAGAAACGATGTCATGGTGCCATACGAGAACTCCGAAATACTTGGGTATGACACTGGACGTTAAGCTCAAATGGAAAGAGCATGTGAAGAAGAAAAGAAAAGAGCTTGATCTTAAATATATACAATTGTACTGGCTAATTGCGGACGAAGGTCTAAATTAAGCACAGACAACAAAATATTAATTTACAATCAAATCCTAAAACTGGGCTATATGGTATTCAGCTTTGGGGCTGTACTAAAAATACTAACATCAAACCTATACAACATTTCCAGAATAAGGTACTTCGGAGTATAGTCAATTCACCCTGGTACATTCGTAATAAGGATTTGCATTGAGATTTAGGGATACCGGATGTAAAATACGAAATAAAAAGATTTGCAACGAAGCATGAATCGAGGCAAAAAAATTGACTATCTAAATATTAGGTACTAAAAACTAATGCAGTCAATCGCAGGGATCTCCTTACATTGAAACGAGTTTACTTGGGAAAATAGTCGTCTCTCTTTTTTTTAAATCTCGTTTCGGTAAATGTTTCAGGAAATGACGGTTTGGTATTGTTTTGACAGTATTCACTTTTTTGTCTTGTTTAACAGAGATGTTATCTCAATCTCAAGCTGAGAATGACCCGCCAAACCAAAGAGACCATTAACATAATATTTTCATAATTCAATTAAAATCATTTTTGATTGATTTTAAAATTAAACTTGGTTAGTTTCTACATCACATATACAATTCTGTTATTTCAATTTTGTGGTTTCATTCTACCATGAGTGAGTGAATTTGATGAATGATAATGATTTAAATTAAGTGTAGGATTAATTCCATTAATATCAAAATCAGTCAAATGTTAAAAACATACTGACAACAGATTATTATTTTTTTTTTGTTCTATATACATTCAATGTGTCATTCATATTCTATGCAACATTTCAAATTGTCACGCTATACCACGCAATTTTATTTTTATTTTTTCATTGTGTACAGACAATCTGGTCAAATTTATAATACAATTCATCATTTTGGATTTTCTTGTTGTAATTTAACAGATATCATCTATTATTTATTTCGTTTATATTTTTGCGAAACCCGATATCAATTAATCAAAAAAAAAAAAATTGTGTAGTGTGCTGTTGTTGTCGTATTTATTATATAGTATGGAAATTAAAAGGCAAAGAAATTCCAACACCATCTTGATAATATTTTGAGATATCATCTTAATAAGAAAAAAATAAAAAAATTGAACAAATTTTCAATTCCGAAAGTTGGCGTATTTTAATAATGAATGGTGATGGTAAAAGGCACTAAATTTCCTAAATAAAAAAATAAAAAAAATTATTCATACAAAAATTAATTGTATTGTCATATTTTTAAGACAGATTTCTTATTTTTTTTTCGTTTTAAGATTTTAATCAAAAGATCGAGTAAATAAACTCATCAATCAAATGAATAATAAAAAAATAATCATAAATTTTATTATTTTTTGTGTGTCGGCTCTTGGCTAGGGTATGGGTTGTGTGTTTGATTTACTTGAGTTGAAGATCATACGATAATTATATAATTTATTTTCATTTTTGTTGTTGTTGCTCGTTTATTTTTTTTTATTTAAGATTGATGATTATTGACTTAATTGAGTAACTATTATTATTTGAATATAACTGAATGTAATCAGTGGCTCCTAACAATTTTTATAATATTGTTTATATAGGTACAGCTCTAAATAGGACGTTGAGTCGTTAAATGTTAATGTCAGATCCAAATGTCGTTTTCTTATCAGAATAAGGTAATTTCAACGCACCTTCACCATGAAATTCTTCAAATTAAAGGTTTGATTTAGCAAGTGAGATATGAAATTATTTTACAAGTTAACTTAACATTAATCAGTGGTAAAAATTATAGGCTTTCTTCAATAATGACACGTGAGTTAAAGCCCATTTTCATTTACTTTTGAACAATGTGCCATCAATCGTAACAAATTAATGATTAATAGGAGTGTTCGATTAACATAAAAATAGGTCTCAAATAAATGGTGGAACCTCACCGTTATTATTGGGTGTATGCATTAAAAACCGGATTTTTTTTTAATGAAATTTGAGCCATTATTGGAAAAAATGTTACATTTTTTATTCAAAGTATTGCACATCGCTACCCACTACTTTTTCCCATCTTTCTGACAATTTATAGATTCCATCCCAGAAAAACTGAGCCGGCTTGGCGGCAAAAAACTAATCGAGCCAATTTTCGATACCTTGACCTGAAATAAAGCGTATTCCTGATAGGGCATTCTGCATGGATCAAAATAGGTGGCAGTCGGCAGGAACAAGGTCTGGGCTATAAGGCAGGTGAGGTAAAATTTTCCATCCGTTATTCTCCAGGTAGCTTTTGACCGGCGCCGCAATGTGTGGCTGAGCGTTATCGTGGTGGAAATTGATTGACTCGTGTCTGGTCGCATACGTTGTCCGCTCTGGATCAATTGTTGACGACAGAGTTGAGCATTGACGGTTTAGCCACTTGGCAACAGCTCATAGTGGATCACACCTACCTGGGCCCACCAAATGCACAGCATGACCTTGGCCTCGTGAATATTCGGCTTCGATGGGCCGGCCTCGCCTTTCTTGACATACAGGTTTTTGCACTTGGGATTATCGTAATGTATCCATTTGTCATCGCTAGTGACAATACGATGCAAAAACGACTTCTTTTTGTGGTGCTCGAGCAGCATTTCGAATGTGCAAAATCGTCTGTCCACGTCTCTTGGCTTCAATTCGCAAGGCACCCAATTTCTCATCTTTTGGATGAATCCTAAGGCTTTCAAACATCTGGAAATTTTTGCTTGATTCCAATGATTCTGCAAGTTCTTCTTGCGTTTGACATGAATTTTGATCGAGTAATACCTGCAATTCTTCATCCTCAAACTTTTTCACCAGGACGCTTTTTGTCCTTAATGTCAAAATCATCACTTTTGAAGCGACTAAACCACTCAAAGCACTGTGTTTTTGCAAGAACATGCTCACCATACAAATCCATGAGCAAACGATGACTTTCAGCTGCAGCTTTGTTTGCGAAAAAGTGACTCAACAAAACTTCCCGCAAATGCTGTTTTTTCGCAAATTTAATAAATTTTCCATCGTTGAAATCGGTTAGATGTGCACAATCAAAACAAAAACTTTTAGCTGATTTTGACAGGTATTGAATAGGGCTTTCAAATGGCATATATGTCCATGATGTACTGTATGAATTATGAGAGTTTTATTAGTAATGAGGAGGACTTACCGATTTCTAAAAGTACCGATCTGTAACGGAACTGTTACAGAAATTTGTTTATCCATCCAGTCAGAGCTTCGGCGTGGTCATATTATGCCGGCTATGGCTAATGGTACGGGGTGGGGTTTGTCGAAGATGACCAGATGACTGCTAGACCATTAGGGAGAGAAAAAATGGAATGAAAAGGTATTGGGGAACTAAAATATATGGAACTTAAATGATTACAAGACATGGACCAATTTACTATGCAAGCACATTTACTATGCAAGCGGGATTAAACACTTACCAACTCATCCTTCAAATCAATTGAAAATTCAAAACGTCATTATTTAAATAATAAAAAACCAATATAATTAATCAAACGCAGAAAAAAAATTTTAATAAAAATTAAAAACAAAAAAAATGAAAAATTATATATATATATAAACTTAACTATTCTTCGATACTATTAAAACAACAACAAAAAACCTTATTACTACTACTGTGAAGATGACGACCGGATTGATGATGCTACTAACACGTCATTTTGAATCTTTGTTATATTTACCACAAGCCGTTCTCCATACAATGTTGTTGTACTGCTAATTTAATATTTAAAGTGTAACCCCGTGTACACGTTGTTAATATTTTACACTAATTATTTATGCAAGAATAAGTCAGCTTCATAAAGTATCATCCAGCTTTGGAATTTTACTTTTTTTTCTCTGATTTATAAACTGTTTTTTTTTATGTTTAATAATATTTTTATTTAACATCACATGTGGCCGTTGGCGGAAATGAATTTTTTTTTTCTATACAATAGTTTATAATTCAAAATTAAATTATATTTAATTTACTATATTTACACAGTGAATATCTTTTATAATATTTATATATAACTTTTATAAACTTTGTTTTTCTTTCTTAAAAAAAAATTTTCCTTTTTTAATTTAAAATTATTAATTATTTAGTAATTATACTCATATTTTGAATTCTCAAAAACTACTGACTTACTTTTCCCAATTATTGGTTCTTTTTTTTTTTTTTTTTAGGTGCCTGCTTTCTGCAAAACCATCTGGTCTAGGTTCAAAATTGACTAGGTAGCGTTGGCGATTTTCTTGACCTGCTGCATTTTCAACAAGTGGCACACCGCCCACTCCTGGTCCCATAGCAATTCCCTCAGCAATTGCTCCTGCTTCCCTAGCTCGCAAAGCAGCTCTGTTGAGAGGTCGCCCAATGCCTTCAACGGGTTCACGATCTAGCACTATGTGCTCATAGGCAAGTATTCCTTGTCCCTGGATTCGGATGTTTCGGTTTATTTGGTTGAGTCGGTCATGCATGTTACGATTAATCTCCCGAATCAAACGCCGATGCGGGTAGTGCGGGTTGATTTCGACCTCTTCCCTGATATGCAATTCCTCGATTGCTGCATCCTGATCAGGGTAGTCTATTTCGTCGACCATGTAGGTACGACCATTAATTAGCACTGATGCTCGATTAAACCCGACAACGTAATCTCCTTCACTATTGAATGTTCTTGCCAACCATCTGCAAGCTTGTAACACATGTGCTGTTGGTTCCTCAAATGGAAAGCCGTTAAAAACAGCAGTGCCGGTAAAGCGTAGTCCGTCCCAAAACATGTCATATAGTGTTCCAACGTGTATAGGACCCAAATCGCCTCCATATATACGACCTGGGCCATTAAATATTAACAAAAGTGAGTTCCAGAGAACGTTATCGTCTGAAACTTGCGAGATAATCAACCTTTTTCGATCCATTTGCTGCACTATAGGTTGCTGGGCGGCGTTCACAATTTGAACGTACCCAACTAGATTGTCATCGGCATTTCGACGTTGCCATGGGATCCCTCTTTCCTCGAAGTCTCCCAAAATCATGCAGACCATGAAGCCCATTGTAAATACCCCGCTCAAATCGTAGTATTTTAGGTCTTGCTTCAAGGCCGCGATTGCGATGTTCTTATAGAAGCGGTCATCTACATCCGGGTGCATCGCACCAATATTCGAACCCAATTTAGAAGTCGATAAAACGCCTGCACCATCACGGAAAGGTTCCCATAATGTAGGCGGGCAGACATCCGTTTCCAATGGCTTGTTCTAGCATCACAATAAAACACACCACAAATAAATACGCATACACACAAAAATCCTGCAATTTCACTTTTTTCTATTTTTAAATTACACTGCGTAAAATTTTCCCAATTTTCCAAAATAATTGTTGTTTTTTTTCACAAAGCGTTTAAAACTATGGTTGAGTAAAACTTATTTTGTTCACTTTTCACATAGCCTGACACTTTACTTATGTAATAAAATCATAAGAATTGCAGAAGAACGCAAGATTTTATTCTAATATTCAAACATTGCACCTATTATGACGATCAAAATCTTTGAAACTATGTGTAACTCAAAATAAATAAAACCAAAATAATTTTTCAACTAAACGAAAAGTTGTAGGAACTCTTCAAAAAGTGCTAAATTGCCACAAAATTTGTAAATTCACCAAAATAATTCACTGCCATCTGTGAAACTATAACTTTAAATCAATTTAGCTAGGGTCGAAACCAATATCTAGACATTTGTAATGTTTTGGGAAATAATGCGTAAATTCATCGGCTATAAAAATGTTTAATAAAACGCAAAAGAAATTCAACACAAAAAATGCAGTTTATATCCAAAAGCACTATACACTCTAAACAATTTTAATTCACTAACATTTCACTATCACAATTATTAAATTATTAACGCAACACACAAATTTATTAAATTTTAAAGATACTTCACAAATTGCAACTTGTTACTGCCATTATGATGGCTATGAATTATGATTGAACTACTACTCTTGTAGCAAAAGTACAGTCAGATAGAAAATTTTTTAGTACATTGCAAGTTTAAAAATGTTGCGTGCGTTAAGTTACGTAATACAATTTTTACATTTTGTGGATTTAAAACGTTTTAACGTGAGGACACCATATTTGCTTGAAAGCATTTATAAAACTATAAAACAATCTTATTATAACTGAAACAATATTGAAAAGGGTTCCAACGCACTTTTAATGTCTTGTAATATGTTACATCATCATCGAGCGAAATTGTTTCATCTGTACCTCGGTTGACAGGTGGTATAACTTATAATAATTCTTAAAAGCAAGAATTGGTTAAATTAAAAATAAGAGTGGTAAAATTAAAATGCTAGAAAGGTTCACTTGAATCATCACGCCATAATATTCGCTGAAAATTGTAGTCCTGGTTGAGTATTTTTCTTGACGAATTTTCTTTATTGATGTAATAGTCGTTTTTAGCGTTTATGAAAGTCCATCAAATTTTTCTTTGAATTTCTTCCCATTTTTTAACTTCTGACTTAGATGGCTTTTCTTTACTGATCTCCTCTAATTGCCAAAAATCTTTCAATCCATCTTGATTCTTTTTTTTTTTAGATTACTTAGGGATTATTCCCTTAATGGCTTACGCCACGGCAACATGGTGGGTTAAAACCCTTTATTACTATTATTTACAGACTGAATGAATATAATTTACAATAAATATTATTCATCACGTATGTAGCCGTTTTCAATATATTTTCTCAGATTTCTGTAATGCATTGATTATGATTTTAAGGTAAGGAACACTCACGAAAATACAACGACCGACACATTAAAACCAATTTTATCAATGCATTATGGTCAGGGAAAACTACATAAAACCCTAACCAAGAAAATAGTGCAAGTAAATATAAAACAGTATTTAATCTTCTCGGGTTGCTTATTTCTTTAAGTAGGCGTGTAGGTTCCTCTTGAACACCTGTAAATTAAATATTGAAGGAAAGACCGACGAATCTATTTGATTCCACAGAGAGGTGACTAGGGAAAAATGAAGATTTAAAATGGTTAGTTCTACATCTGGTTATATTTAAGGCAAAGCTATGTTGCATGGAACCAAAACGAGTGGCAGCCCTGCTGAAAAACGCCGCTGGTATTCGAGATTTAATTTCGGAAGAACAGTGACCAAAACAATGTTTGTAAAAAAGCGATAAAGCACCTACTTTGCGTCTGTGCTCTAATGAGTCAATTAATAAATCAATATTTTTATCATTAATCATGTGAATACCTCTATTTTGAATTCTTTCAAGACATTTGAGATTTGGTCTTGGAGCACCACCCCAGACAAATGAATTAAATTCCATAATGGGCCTAACATAAGCCTTGTATAATTTAAGAACTTCAATAGGGGTAAAATAAAAGTTACACTGTCTATTAAAACCCATATACTGACTAGCTTTTTTTTGCAATAGAATATATATGTTCTTTCCAAGGAAGATCACTCGAAATGTCTAAGCCCAACATTCTAAGAGGAGGACCTTTTAATTTGAATGCCGTTTTTTATGAACATAATTTTGTATTTTTTTTTTGTGAAAAAAGATACGCTTGTAATTTCTGTGGATTAAATTCTACCCTATTAAATTTGCCCCATAGTTCAGAAGTGAACTATTCATAATTTGACGAGAGCAAGTTAAATGGGATTTGCAGTCCTTTTGGCTATCAAACTCAATAGAAGCAGACACTGTAGTATCATCAACAAAAGAGTGAATATCACATAATGCCAATTTAAAAATATCATTGATATAGATCAAAAATAAGGTAGGCGACAAAGATGAACCTTGCGGTACATCAGCATTGATTTCATACGAGTCGGATGAAATGCCATTTATTACTACCTTGATCGATCGTCCCATTAAATAACTCTCTATCCATTTAATTAGAAAACTATCAAGATTCAGCGACCGAATTTTATTGATCAGGCTTTGATGCCATACTCTATCAAATGCTTTTGAAATATCTAGAGATACGACACTTGAGTCACCATATTTTTCAATACTTTTTCCCCACAAATGAGTTAAATAAGGAATAAGATCACTTGAAGAGCGATTCTTACGAAACCCATATTGAAAATTTGATAAAAGCGCATGCATTTCGAAATAGTTCATTATGTGAAAATTCACAATAGATTCCATAACTTTAGATAAGGTCGACAACAAAGCAATTGGGCGGTAATTGCAAGGAGAAGTTTTGTCACCTTTCTTAGGAACCTGTTAAATATTTGAGGTTATGGTTTAATTTAAACCTGATTATGATAGCATTCGATTTATTACGGGCTATTCTAAATTTAATGAGATTTTCATTAGAAGGATTACTGAGATAATTTAAATAAGAACATTTTTTCTCGGAGGAAGCAGACTTACATATTGCTTTAAACCATTGAGTTTTGTAGGGCCGATTCCTTTTATAAGAGCTAATAATATCATTCCTTTTAAAATCACCGAAGTTATATGCTGTATCAGCATTATTACTTTTAAAACACACAGATCAATCACAAGAAGAGAAAAATAGATTGAGACTTTGCTAATCAGCATCATTGAAATTCCAGATTAGTCTAGGCTCCGAAGTAGGTGGGGCAATCGGAAATTTTGCTGAGACCAATGCATGATCAGAAAAACCTAGAGGAGCATTAACATCAATAGAATATTTGTCAGGGTAGTCAAAAAAAATCCAACAAATGAGACGAATGACCTAATATGTCAGAGTACCGAGTTGGTTTGTCTACAAGTTGGAAAAGACTATTCATCCCCGCAAATATTTGCAGATATTTATCTGTTTGAATTCTTGGTAGAGAAAATCCTAACCAAGTGTCATTATGAATATTAAAACCTCCCAAGATAACCACTTCAGTCTTTAGAGATATCTGGTAACTCATATCAATTGAACTTGAAATTATATCAAAGTAGTCACATGTCTCTGCATGAGGTAGATTTGGACATTTATGGTACAGAGAACAAATAAAAATAGAGCGAGATAGGAATTTAATTTCAATCCACAAAGTATTAAATGCAGGATTGGAACTAAGTGAAATATTATTTACTTTTCGTATAATCTAATTTGCCACCAAAAATCCACCAGAATACTACAGGCTGCGCCATTATTTATGGTTGAATAACAAATTTGTCGGGTAAGAGTAAATCTAGAAATATATCATGTCGATGGGGACCAGTATAGCAAAATTTGGATCGGCCAGTTTTAAATTTTTAATTACCTCCCATCGCGCTTTATTTATTTTACTAGCTGGGATTTGGGATGTAAGTTTTGGCAATATTAAGGCATCTACTTTTAACACCCTTGCCGTAGAATAAGTTAAGGTTATTTCTAACTTCATACACTCTCTAACTGACGCGGCTGGTTTAGTAGCTATAATACACTGATAAAGCACGATGCTGGAAGCCGTCGCAATTTTAGCCGTTGTGCTAATGATTCGGTATCCTAGATTGGTTATGACTGTCCAGTAAAGCTTTTACCTGTTGTGCTTCATTGCTCTCATCAATAATACGAAGTAACACTGTATACAATATTGCCTGAAACGACCAATCTTCACAATCATTCTCTTTGTTATAACTTTAAAACTTGCACATATATAACAAAATTCGGACATTTTTGCTTAGCTATACAAAGAGTTTCGACGGACATAGGTTGAAATCAACTGAATTGAAATAAAAAATAATTTTATTGAAATCGAACTGACTATTTTGATGGCGCACAATGACATCTGATCACGACTGAAATTTTTAGGTCGACAACAACGATGATGCTGATGATGGGTACCCAACATTTTTTTTCTTTTTTTATACACATACATATATACATAGTATATTGATTCAAATCATCGCGTTTCAATTTTGAATCAATCAATCATGTTCGCCAACAAGACAAGACATACCGAAAAACAAATACATCATGTTCATATGATAAATCGATCATAACATGCTTCAAAATTCATCTCACTCGTAATTTATATTATAAATCAAATATATTTCAAAAAATAAAAATTTGAGATATTTATTAAAAATAAAAATAAAATTGTATATTATAAAAATAAAAAACGATTAATCATATTCACTGTACGTCTGTCTATACATAACATATATAAACGTATATTTTATCAACATTCAACAGTAACCCCAAACATTAAAAAAAAAATTAACTAAATTGAAAATCCCTGAAGTTAATTTTGTTCAGTTTTGACATGGCACATCTGTTAATCACTTTTTTCCCCAAAATATCCCATCAATATACTCGCACTCACATACATATACAATCTCACTTTTATTCAGGCATTTGCGCGATATGGCAGCGAACGGAACAAAAAATGAATTTAATCAAAATTTGAATACAGACAGAACATAAAAAAAAAAGTTAAACGAAAACAATAACTCAAAAAAACATTACATTGATTGATGAGTTTATTTACATTTTATTTTTACATAAAACATTAACTCCGAATAACAAAAAATGGTATTCAACATAAACAACCAACAACAATATAAAAAAAAAACGTTAAAGCGAAGAAATTATTATTAATTTTCGCGATTGAAATCAATATGTACGTAATATACATACATAGCATACCATTTCAACCTGTCAAATATAATAACTGACATTATAATTAATAATTTTCACTGTGCACTGAAATTTTTGCTTTCAGGTATAATTTGCCAGATTTTTTGTTGTTTTTGTTGGTACGAACGAACATTTCTTAATTTGGGTAAGTAGCTTTATTGCGATATATTTTGATTGCACTCAATTTAATCTTTCTCTCTCGCTAAAATACCATATGCTGTATTTATGTATTATATATACCAGATATCTCCATCATCCATCCAAATGGACGGATTATTAATTGTATAATTGAACAAGAAATACCACCTATATACATTTATATAATATTTTGTATATATATATATATATATATATATATATATATATATATATATATATATATATATATATATATATATATATATATATATATATATATATATATATATATATATATATATATATATATATATATTTAAAGAGTGATTTGATTAGAAGTTACAAATTAAATATGATATATTGTTTTCTGTCAAAGATAACAGTTATAACAGCTGTAATTGGACAGAAATTTTACAATCAGAATATGCAATGTTCAGTTAAAACATCTTTTCACCAAACATTCCGAAAAGAACGCGATGTTAACTGAAGAAGAGGTGACACCATCCATTGGAAATCTGAAAACAACGGAAGAATCAAGGCAGGGTGAACATGCCCGTCATATCCTTGGAAGATTGAATATTTTAATTTTTATTTGCCTAAATAATAATTTAACCTATTTTGTTAGGTAGCACATAGTAATTTGTAAGTAGCTTACCTTTAAATCGTTAACAGCTTTGGGGCACTGGGTTTAAACTATATAAAAAAAAAAAATATTATAAAATTAAAAAAAGAGTTAATTATAAAATTTAAAAAATAATAAAACCCGGAATAAGGGAAATCGCGTTCAAACAATGTTTCAATATGATATAGTTCGTATGCAATTAGTAGATGGCACTGGTAGTGATAAAACGAAATGTTTATATTTTTTTAACTAAAGTTTTTTATATTCAACGAAATATTTAATAGATTTAAAATTGTGATTTTTTACATCCAAAGTGATGAATTATTATATTTTAGCTATATTCAACATCAATTTACTTACAAATGCTAATTTTTGTTGAAACATTAAAGAGGCATTTTAATAAAAATACACAAATTCTTATAGTCACACAAAATAAAAAACAAAATGACTGCTATAGTGCCATGAAAAAAATTAATAATAGTGCGTAAAAAAAAATTGATTCGTGAATCAAGGGGAAATTTGAATATTTTTCATACGAAAAAATATAAATTTCTCCTTCTGAGGTAAAGCACCTAACATAATAAAAAAAAAATAAAAATTATGAGCAATAATTGTGCTCATTATATATAATTTTGCTATTTTTTGACATTTCTTATTTTGTTTGTCCCTCGCCTAAATTTCGATAGCGGTTTGTCTGGATAAAGACATTTTGGGTATTATTACGAGTTAATTAAATTCAAAAAATTAAATTACACGAAAAAAATTAAATTACACGAAAATTTAAAATCACCGAAAACAAACAAAAAGAAATTATTACGAAATTAAAATCAACCAATAAAAACAAAATGAAGTTAAATTTAATATTAAAAATTATTACGAAATAACACGAAAAAATTTAAATGACCGATAAAAACAAACAGAAATTTGAAATCACCGATAAGAAATTAAAAATGGATATCTAATCACAAAAATCTCACAAATAATTCGTATACCACAGCCAACAACTATACACAATTAATAATTACATAAGTTTCATATGTCAAGTAAAATAGGTAATATGTCAGGTAAATAGGTACCCGCCATCTATTGTTTTCATTAAAAACGTTTTGTATGCCATCTTAAAATTCAATACCAAATTTTATATTTGACAAAGTCATGTTGTCATAGGTATTTACTATTTACTTTGGAAATGTACACGGACCTTTCTGTTTTTGGCAAGCAAAATATATTTCTCTGAAATAAAGTCTGTGAGCACAAGGCCTAGGCTTTATGATTTTGCCAAAACCATATAGCTTCTGCGCTCTTAAATTATTCTTTGCTAGAAAGTCAAGGCGGTTTTTATGCACAAAGTATTTGCTATTGATGCGGTCGAATATTCGGGTAAATCGTTTAAGACAGTATTTATTTATTTATTTCAACAATCATGTAAAAAAATACAATAGTTTGACTACTCACACACTACCATGGTAAAAAATAATAATAAGGAACATTAAATATAAATTTATGTAAATTATATACAAACATAAAAACAATCGAATTATAATAAACGTTTTTTGAACCACTCTCTCGAAATATAAAAATCAAAGAAATTAAAACTCTTGTTAAACTCGATTAGAACTTTTAACGATGGTTCGGTACTGTGAAAGTTATTTGAACAGCATTATTTCCCAAGCAATTCCGGGCAATCAATCCTTGAACACAGAACATCCCGACCAAACACGGCACAGGCTATTTCACGTCTACGATCTAGACTTTGTAAATTTATTAATAAAAGGCGGTTTAGGTATGGTTCACGAACATATATATGTCGATTCAGGGACGGTAAACGTCGTAATTCATAAATCAGGAATTGTTTTTGAATGCTTTCAATTCTGACAGCATGAATCCGATAGAAAGGATGCCATATTACCGAAGCATACTCCAAAATTGGCCTGACATAGGTAACATAAAGAGATTTTAACATGTAGGGGTCATGAAACTCTCGGCTGTGTCTCTTAATTAAGCCCACAATACAAGATGTCCGGGTCTTTGAGAAAGATACAACTTTACATTTATTGGGATTCAGAGACAGCTTATTCACCACACACCAATTACAAAATATGTCAAGTTCTCGCTGATCATCCGCATATAAAAGACATCTACAAAAATTAAAACACTGAACTACATCATTAATAAATATTATGAAAAGCATTGGACCTAGGTGACTCCTTTGTGGGACACCCGACGGTACGTTATATACAAATGAAACATCGCCTAAAATTCTTACGTATTGCTTTCGTAAACTTAGATAAGAAGCAATCCAAGCCACCGGAATAAAATCGGAACCGAAGACCATCAACTTATGTAAGAGAATGTTATGATTTAGCTTGTCGAACGCTTTCGAAAAATCGGTGTAAATGACGTCAACCTGCTCACGGCTTCCCACAGCATTAAATAAATGGCCGGAGTTTATAAAACTCATAAGATTAGTAATTGTAGATCTACCCGACAATTTTGTTTTTCAAATGGAACTCAATTCTTGATTTAACTAAAGACTCGAAAAGCTTCGGAATCACGGATAGAATTGAAATTCCCCTATAACAAGTAATGTCACTTCTTCTACCTGATTTAAATATTGGTATAACAAATGACAATTTCCAAATCTGAGGAAAGGAAGCAGTGGAACGACTTAAATTAAACAGATGTAGCAATGGACGACACACATAATAGGCACATTTAGCCAATATAAATGGAGTAATGCTATCGGGACCTGCACCCTTGTCAGTTTCTAGACTTTTTAAGCCATTAAAGTACGTCATGAAACGTGAATTGGATCAAGGCGGAAGACTGCAAATCTACCGAGCTTAAATTTATAATCGTGCCGTCATCATCAAAAGAGCTATGAAAAAATTAGCAAAGGTGTCACAAATTACTTGAGAGCCAGTAATAGGTGAATTACTGGCTAGGATTGGAACAAATTTAAACTCTTTACATAAATCTAAACTCTTTACATAAATCGCTATACTTTTGTTTGGCATTAATGTCATTAGTTCGTTTATAAGCCTTAAATGCTTTAGACTTGCTATTACCAATATTTTTTAAACGGAAATTAAACCATGGTTCAGTGTAAACGAAATTTACTAGTTTTTTGGTACAAATAAATCAAAACCAGTATTCAAAATTTTATAAAATTCAAACACGGCATCCGAGATATTCAGATTGCGAAACAGTGTTGTCCAATCAACGTTTAGCAGAAAACTAGTCAAAGAAGCCACATTGGCTTTTACCAAATCATATTTGAATTCAATATTATTACTATATTTGTAAGAAACAAAATCAAAAAAATAAAACTTAATCAAAAGTGGTGTGTGATAAATACTAGAATGACCAGCTAAATCAAGACAAGCTTCGATTTCAACCTCGTCTAAAGAAAAAAAACTAGATCCAAAATTCGACCATGATCATTAAAAACAGTGTTAAACTGACGAGTCCCAAAAATTCCAAAGTTATCCAACACCTGATTCGATAGATCATCCATAGTTGAACCATAAAAATTTTCGTCCGCCCATCTCCATGTAATTTTTGGTAAATTGAAATCGCCTACAAATAAAATATGATCCTTCGCGTTCATCATCTCGTCTTTAATGAAGTCCATAAACCCCCGTTGTAGACATCTGCAATGCTGCCAAAAGGAATATATACAGCGATCAAAAATAGCCAAAACTCGCAGTAAATTGAAATTTAAGTATATTTTCCCCTCCAGTAGTGCCTGGATGTTTTGGTAAATACATGTCTAATGGGTCAAACATATATTTGTTTAAATGGTTAATTTCACTGAAATATTAGACCACTTCAAAAAATTTTTGACTTAAAACCATGTGTCTGCTAATAATTAACTAAAATTATAATAAAAGTAATAATCTTTTTAAAATGTTATATTTAAAAAAAAAAATTTAAAAGGGCTATCTATCATGTATAAAATACTATTAAACGTCAAACGCACAACAAGCACAACTCAATTACCCAGAGCTTTTTAGTATTTTATATCAATTTACCCTGTACACTGTTAAAATATAGGTAAAATAACGATTTAACTTAAAATTTAACGATTAAACTTAATTGGCAACCTCCAATTGAGGCACTCTGTATACATATATGTACTTGTATATATAAATATAAACAAAATTCAAATGGTGTTCAAACCATAACTTTTTTGTATGATTGCGCACGATTGGTTGGATAATTAAAAAGTAGCATTTGTTGATTGAATCGTGTTGAACTTATAATTGTAGGCCAATTTATACAGACAGTATGCTTTGGAAAGCACTTCTCAAGTGATAACTGAGGCTGTGTATGAAATATTTTTAAAAGTTCTGAAAAGGTTGTTATCCTCATAAAATTAAAGGTAACTATAAACTTAAAATTAACCGGGAATCCAATTTTTTATTTGTTTTCGGAAAAAATTACAAGGAAACTGTTTATTATTTTAATTTGCTAGTTAATTTGATACTACAGTTATCACTGTGAATCATAATTTAAATTATAATAAAATTTAAATAGTAATTTACTAAGGACTGATACTAAACTGTTACTATTATTTTTTATAATTCCAAATATATCAAATTTATATAGAATTACTTATTACGTGCTAAACAGATCACACTGTAAATATTAAATTATGACAAACACATTTTATGAATGAACTTTTTATTAACACTGGCCTTGACGTCATGAATTGTATATTTTAGGCAATAATGATTGGTAAGTAGATCGCATAGCTGTATATAATTTAAATCAACTGTTCTTGCGCTGCCAATCTTTGTAATTATTTTATTTTATACAATGCAATCTTAACGTTTCGCTTCAATAATTATGATAGATATATGTTAATTTTGTATATTAAAATAGAGCTAAACATTTTTTTTTATTTGTAAATTTGATTAATTTAAATTAATTCGGATCATTCTTTCTAATTTATTCAAATCAAATATAATTCGATTTAGTATGAATCGTCGAATAACAGCTTTAAGATAATTCAACATAGTTGCCAATGAATTATGACGTATGGTAATTTTTAGTAAATGGAACACTCAGCCATATGCGATTGAAACCACTTAAATTTCTTATTTGAATGCCGTATTTTACGAACGCGTTGTTTTAAAATAACACGATACTCTACATTTAGCACACGTATCAGGTATTTACCGGAGTTATTTAAAAAAAGGTATTTCTCTTCAAACATCATAAGCCATATTCTATGGTATATGAATTAGATTTTCGTGCGATTATATGACGAATTGGTCAAAAAACGGTAAATTCAATTGATTTGTAATCAGGCGCGGTACGTCATTATAGGCAGTGCCCACTCAGACATTTTACTTAATGCACACATAAAACTAATACAAATAAAACTTGCACTGAGTGCGAAAAGGGTAAAAAGGTTACTATAACGTTCTATTGACCATTACAAAATTGCTCTGATAGCACTCGGAGTGATTTTTTTTGCACAGAGTGATTTGGTCTATTCCGAGTTTTTCGACGGATTTACCACTCCTTTGCACCAATACTAATATCTTTACTATCAATGTGCTGCCATTTTGAATTTTTGTCATTTACGAACTACGATTCATTAGTCAATTGTGTTTGAAACATTATTTGTGATTTAAATATTTTTTATAAAAGCGTTTTATAAATTGTAAGTAAAATGGATGAATTGTGTTTTTTTTCATAATCCTCTTCATCCGATACAACGTCATCTTATGACTAGTCATCTTTACAACTAGTTTGCATTAACGAATCACAGGATCACCGGTGCTATGAGGAACCTCGGAATCATAGGTGCTATGAGCACCTGTCCTACGGCGGCAATGGAACCCTTCATCGGACTCTATCCACTTCATATTTAGGTAAAAAAATCAGCTGGTGAATCAATGTAGTCATGATGATCATATGGGTCATCTGAACATTTTGAATGAACTCTCTGACTCGGATATATTCTTTAGAGTCCCGGACGTGATGCCCGAGGAACTCTGCTTTGACAGGAATTTTGGGGTAACAGTCCTTGATAGAACCGTCTGGGATACTGGTGGACCTCTTATGAAACCCAGCAGCCTAATTTGGTTCACGGAAGGATCAAAAATGGATAGTGGAGTAGGCATTGGTGTCTGCCTTTGGACCCAACAACAAAATATCGAAATCATTGGGAACTTATCCCAGTGTTTTTCTAGCCGAAATTCACGCCATCGAAACCTGCGTCTCAACTATTATGACTAAAGGCCTTCAGGGCGCATTGAAAGCATTGGCTTCCAACTGTCTGGATTCAAAGTCGGTCAAAAGCTGTTATACACTGCTACAATCTCTCTCTTGTCATAACAAAGTTAGGTTGTGGTGGGTACCTGGTCAAATGGGTATTACTGGAAATGAGATAGCTGATGAACTTGCACGGGCAGGCTCATCAGCTACACCAATTGGCCCTAAGCCTTTCTGTGGCATCCCGTGGGCCTCAGTAGTCTACAATATTAGTAAATGGGGAAAAAATGCAGTGTTTGATTTATTGGAACTGTATTCTCGGCCCTAGACAGGCCAAATCTTTGATCAGACCATTTCATCACAAGGACTTGGCGATCAATTCAAGTAAAGGAAATATTAGGAAGCTAGTGAGTTTTATTTTAGGTCACTGCAACCTGAGATATCATTTGAACAAAATGAACCTTTCCACAGAGACGGAGTGCCGACTCTGTTTAGAAGAGATAGAAACTGCAGAGCACATACTATGTGAGTGTGTTGCTCTGTGCACACTGAGGTTGCTTCATTATGAAGAGAGGTATTTAACCCTGGAAAAATGTAGATTGGCCTCTACAGGTAGCATTATCGCCTTTATTAGGAAGGTTGAAAAGCTCCTGGGCTAACAAACCTCAAAAGCACAAAAGATCTTTCTGCTCGCAGTGCTAGCCGTTTTGGGCAGGAAAAAAAATATCTTAACGAATTGAGTGCTGATTTATTTTAAATCTTACTGTCAGCTTGGAACTTTTGAAAGCTTCGTGTCTATGTTCAGTGTGCAATTATATTTTGCGATACAATATGCCTATAAAATAAAAAGAGTCAATGGAATTTAACATCGAAAATTGGTCAAATTTAAGAAGAAAAACTAAAAAACTTAATTATAAGACTCGATCAACCTTTTATATTATTATAAAGTGTATTGCTTTGGAAAAAAAAATTGTGAATTTACCAAATTTAAATTTAAACAAAAGAACAGGTCAAAATTTAATGTTTTGTAAATATATAAATAGACTCGAAGTGAAAATTCCGTTAACCAAAAATTCAATTTAATTTACGTAAATTTAAATTTTCTTTCAATTTAGCTAGATTTGTTTTAATTTATTTCTATACAATTGTTGCGGTAAATTTTTAAAAAATTACCAAAGCGATACACTTATAGCAACCCTTAGTGTTTATTCATTAAAAAAGAAACTCATGAGTGAATATGAAAAACGTGGTCAGTTCTAAATCTAAAGGTTGATTTAGTTTGTCATGCCTGTTTTTTGTGGCGATAATGTACGCAATGGCTTAAGCAATGAAAACGTAGATACGTCTTATAAAAGGAAGGTTATAAAGCAAAATAAACTTGTATTTGGCATTAGATATGGAATAGAGAAAGTTTAGGAAGTGATTCAAGCAGCTGTTGTAAATTGGCAATAAGTAGCAAATCGATCTGGGACGTTTAAAATTATTACCTTCTTAGAAAAGTGATTAAATTGTAGATGCACTTTGTGCTTCCCTGTCTAGTTCATAATGATTTGCCAAACAACGAATTAATTTATTCTGAAATTTAAGTTAACCATTACATTTATGTTGAAACTGATGTTTAAAATAAAAGTCAAAACAATTAGGCAATGATCAACTTATTCTAGGAAGCAAGTCCCGCACTCGAGGGAAATTTTCATTTTTTCAGTTTCCTAAAAGGATTGGTAAATTAGTTTGCAATGAATTAAGATGCAACTTTATAAATGCAGACGATTAACAAAGCTAGACATTTATTTAACGATGCAAATTTGAAGACATACTTTAAGAAACTTCTCTCATATCATGCCACAAGTGAGCGATTTATAAACAATTTTTTACAAGTAAATACTTGATACCACTTAATTTTGATACCAAAATTATATTCTGTTTTAGATAAAGGCTGCCTTTAAACCTATTTTCAGCAAACGAATTTGTACACCTGTTACAACTATGAATAACCATTTCAAAAAATAATTGAAATGAAGGGCAGTTCAGTAAAATTGTGACTGTCTTATGCTAACAGTAGTTTGAATATTGGCTACCGGGAAACTGGACCAATTCTGTCATTACTGACATACCTTTCCTTTCCCTACCCCGCCTTACATAAAGTTCCTAATTATTGGCCGCCTAGGTGTCTGTAACCAGGTCGATCTCAATAATTTAACTAATATATTTATCATTCCAATTATATGTAAAAATGGGTGTACGGTGGGTCCGGCCCTTTCCGAGATATCCTGTGTAATGCTTGGCTGTACATTCTAAATCAATCAATATGGCATAACTCTCAATACGTAACAACCAGGTTAGTCGATATCAAAATGTTCATATTTAAATATCAAGCTAATAAAATGTAAATCATGGTTTAAATATTTGAATCTAATAACACAAAATGTCTTACCTCCATAGTACGTCTAATGGCTTCTACAACAAGTAAAATATGTATATGATGTTTTCGTTTCATCCTGAAATAAAAAATAAACCGTTTTAAAAATAGCATTCATAGTTCAAACAGCTAATTGCTAAGTTTCAATTAAAACTAAGATTAGTATTTACTACTTCCACCATTCGCATTATTTTAAAATTAACCATAATCCGAAAGCCATATAAATATAATATAACAGTACTTTGGTAACCAAACGGATCTCACGTAAGAACTACAGATCTGTGTAAAATGAAATGACAAAATTACAGATTATTCATGTCAGCACACCTGTAATTTAAGTTGAATTAAGCCCAAAATATAGAGGTATTAAAGTTAGCAAAGCAGTATTTGAAATACTAGTAGTGGGAGTCTTAGCTGAAATATTTAAATTGGAGTTTTGTTAATTAAAATTCATTAATGACGTATTTTGTCAGTTTAACGGTTATTTCTTTTCATTTTAGTGTTTAATAAATTTTTTTTAATCTAACTTATATATAATCTACAATTTTGAGTTTTTTAAGTTTAATTGATTTTTAGGAACTTTTCAGATATCGAATTATAGTAGGACTAATTATTACTTTGATCAGATCTATATTATATATTGTATGTGTGTGGTTTTCAGATAGTCATAAGAATTTTTAATAAAAATATTTAATATTTTCAGAAATATTGCCGAACATATCTTCTTTGACATCTTCACCGTATTTAGAAAAAGTTTGCATATGGTAATGGTGCCAACCGATTTAAGAAATTGAACAAACCCAATTCCATAAAGGAGAGCTCTCATGTCTTACAATTCTCAATTAGAGTGGATAATTGCCCCTTGTTGCTTTTATAAATCTAAATATGCTGTGTTTGATTATTTTTCATTTCAAGTTCCTTTAGTCATAAAAATATTCGAAATATTACGGTAAGTTTAAGAGCAAAATGCGTTACCTTATCAGAAAATGTTATTATTGGGCCCAACTTTTATTTGCTCACCATACTACCAAAGAATAATCAACACGCCTCAAAAAGTGGTTACTTGCTGTGACAATGAACGGGGTATTAAAAGTAATTGAGTAGCTCAATTTCAAACACAATGAAATTATTTAGAAACACATGTTGTTTTTCAATATTTAACTCTAGCCCTACACTCAATGGCTGTATACTTCAAATATCATAATAAAAAATGCTTAATTGTAAAAAACAATTAGGGTTCATTGCGGTCTGTGACATTTAAATTTGTTATGAAAAAATAAAAATTAGAAACGACTACTTTTTCAATTAAGTGAGCGATTTATCAACTTTCCACATTTACTACTGGTTCGATACATTTTATAGGGTCAATCAATCCAATTACGAATGATCCCACAGTGAACTCTATTTGCATTTATTACGGTGCGCTAAACCTTCTTACAGTTACCATACTACAATACATTTAGTGTAAGGTAATTCGTTATAAGGATTAATTAATTTAAGCGTAATGCCGCACGTGATTCGTGGTTACGAGGTAAAAAAAAATACCCACCTTAGCGATTTGTATAAACTAATATTCATTTCATAATCGTGTTATTTTATTTTGTCTATATAAATTTCTTGTTTGACAAATTAATATGTTTAAATTTCATAAAAGCTGTCAAAATGTGTAACAAGCAGAAAATAAAAATTTATTTAAAAAAAAAAAAGTTAAAATGACAATGGAAGTATGTACGTAGCTGTAGAGAAAATAAATAAATTATTTTTTGTAATTTTTTACAAATAAAATGAAATTAACTGACAACCAGACTCGTTCTCCCAATATACGAATACCTACACTATACAGTTGAGTTACTTATGTATACATTATTCTCATTTGAAATTGATTGATAGTGAAATTGCAGTATAGAGTTTTTGATTGAAAGGAATTTTAAATCATTTTTTTTTTTCATTAATTATTTTGAAAGATACACTTCACGTATGGATGGATACGGCTAAATGGATGAATCGTTAAATAAAGTGAATTGTGAATAGATAATTAACGAACGAGGTTAAATAATTACCGTGTGTATACAGGGAGACACCGAGTTACGTTAATTTAAAATCAATTTTTTACGATTGCTTAATTATTTCATAGCAGCCAATTCGGTATCTATGCAGAATAATAATTGATTAATTAGAGTGTACGGCCAAGAACGAACCAGGAACTCCTGGAATGCTGGGCACCACCGTACACCCGTGTTACATATAACAAAACCGAAGGAATGGGAGAAATGTTAGTTGAGAGACTCGATCCGGTTACTGACACCTAAACGATCGGTAGTTAGTATTTTTGTGGTGAAAGGAAGAGAGAGGTTTGTTAGCAAGTATTGGTTCGGTTACCTGGGAGCCAATATTCAAACTATTGTTGGCACAAGACAATCACAATTTTAATGAACTGCTCTGCTTCCTGTAGTCTATATCAGCAACATTAATATCAGCAACGACACCATTCAACTGTAATCTGCAAAGGTTCCCTAAAAACAAAATCTATTAAAGAACTAATTGCTCTTAGTCTTAGGCTGTAATAAATTGAATTAATTTTCATTTGCCATTATAAATCAATTAATCCAAAAAATAATAATATAATTAATATAATAATATAATTTCTATAAACCGGAGGCTGAAATAAACTGGATTAGTTTTCTCCTAAAAGTAAAAACTTATTAATTTGTTCCATAACAATATATTAATATAAGATTATTAAAAAATAAAATTTAAGGTATATAATAATATAAAATACAACAATCCAAAAATACTATTTAATGAACTAATTACTCTTAACCGTACCTTGTAATATAAAGCATTAGTTTTCGATGGCAATTTAAAAATTTAATTTTTCAACTCCATGTTCTAAAATTAATTAAGTGAGCTCCTATTTATATTCACTTAAAAAAACAATAACATTACCGAATTTAATTTAAATAAAATTTAAATAAAACAATTAAACGCTCAAATTCGATCGAATTAACTGTTTTGTAACGATTAGACAAGCACGACTTTTAAAATCCTATTTATATTCACTAAAATAAAATAATATTACCGAATTTAAATTAAATAAAATTTAAATAAAACAATTAAACGCTCGAATTCGATCGAATTAACTGTTTTGTAACGATTACACAAGCACCACTTTGAAAATCCTATTTATATTCACTTAAAAAAAATAATATTACCGAATTTAATTAAAGTAAAAATATTAAACGCTCAAATTCGATCGAATTAACTGTTTTGTAACGATTAGACAAGCACGACTTTTAAAATCCTATTTATATTCACTAAAATAAAATAATATTACCGAATTTAAATTAAATAAAATTTAAATAAAACAATTAAAAGCTCGAATTCGATCGAATTAACGGTTTTGTAACGAATCTGTATCTATGCAGAATAACAATGTAGAAAAATAATTTACAATTAAACACTTGACGTATGTCACGAAATTGTTGAAGGGTTACAAAACAGTTATCTACTGAAAGACCGTTAGTAGATAGTGTTTTTTAGTCCCTAAAACAACGTTAATCGGGGTATTTCTGCTTATTAATTTGATTACTTCTGGTATGGATATAATTCGCCAGAATTATACCAATAATTTATTACTCCGATACGATATACAAAAATATGTCGAAATTCGATTTGTAAATGATTGAAACCAAATTGAAAACAGAAAGTATAACAAATAAGCCGCAAATCAAAAAAATGCATTACATATTATAAAGTTTAAATAGTTTTTTTGTGAAATGAATTTTCAATTCTCAACTTTTTGGTTTGAAAACAAGTTAATGCTGTAAAATTTTATTCCATTTTTGTATTAAAAATAATCGAATTGATTGTATTTATATGGAATAATATAAATATAATTAAATTTTTTTTCATTTATACATGATCGATTATTGATTGACAGTTGAAATTTTGATTTTGTAAATTTCAAAAACGGTTTTGTGTTTAATTTTATTAAATTTATATTTCAGGGTTAGTAAACCATAGTACAAATCAATTTTGTGCGGTTTAAATTAAATTTGATTTTGCACAAATTATGGTCACAATTATTGCACAGATCATGGAGAGATTTATAAAATGTGGTGGATTTATCAGACCACATTTGTGATCCAAAAATTTTTTAAAGAACTAACCAATATGATAAAAAAAAAAGCAAAATGATATTTTTATAAGTAATCTAAAATACTTTAGGGGATTAGAAGGCACTCGCTCCACTTCATAGATATCATAGGCTTGTTATTAAGACTATTTGTTGTGAACCTTATTCAATTCAATTGGAATAATCTTGCTACTGGGCGGATTTAAATTTCAAACAGTTTATTATTTCCGATTACCTATTAATAATTTTCGGCCGCGTATCCATTAAACAAAAAGTTAAACCTAAAAGTTAAAAATGATTAGGCTTGTTTAGAACTAATACTTACGACATAATTGTATACACGACTTCTAGATCGACCGCCAAATTTATTATTTTTCGCCACAAAAGGGTAGCAAGAATATTGTTCTACAATTATAAATATCATGAACACTAAAGAACAATCACTAAAGTTTACTTTTACATTACTTAATTTATTACGACTTAACAAAGTGACGGTACTTCCACCATGAAACGCCAAAGCTTCCATCGCACTGATCTAATTACCTGGTAACCACATGTTTTGTGTTATATCTGGTTCAATTCTAAGACTTTTTTCCCCTTGTTTTAAAATCTTCAAGTTCTATTCTAAGTTTGTTACTAAGTTTGAACTTGTTCTAAGCGGTGAGTGCAAAGTTCTCTACTCATAAACGAGATTAGCTAATCGAGGTAGTAGAAAAGGCTCTTATCGAAGCCTTTTGATAAGATTGGATAGACGATAATGCTTTTAATATTACTGACAGTATAAAGCGAATATCAATAGAAACAATAGATTATGCTATAAAACACAAAGCACTACACATTTTTAATTAGCTAAAATAAAAGAAGCTGGCTCAATGTACAACGGCCTTCCGTGAGAGTAAAGTATCGTTTAAATCAATGGGACAAGGATTCTCAACTCACCGTGACTGAAATAAAAAGCTCAACAAATTCAACAAAATAGATTTTGCATTGTTTTTCGCAGATGGTCGACGACTGTGTCTGTTGTTGGAATGGGTGAAAAAGGATTACTGCCGAAGAACTCATCTGGTACCTTTATTATTTCCCCGTAAACCATTTCAGCGGGTGAGCACTGGTATTTCTGAACTCTAATTAATTTTGTTACTCCTGACCATGAGAGCAGCCTTTGTCTGACTATTGGAAACTTTCAACCAAGCCGTTGACTTGCGGAAGGTAAGCCACCGCTGTATACGTAACTGATGTGAACTCATGAGTTTCGTTAAATCCGAGAAAAGCTTAGACTCAAATTGCGTTCTTTGATCCATTGTGATATAAAGGTGAACGCCGAATCGGGAAACGTAGTTGTTCACTAATCTCTTAACAATGGTAGTTGCTGATATAGCTGTCATGCGGTATGCTTCAAGCCAACGTGTAAAACGAGTAGAACACAGGACAATTAGAGATATGTGTATCCGTTAGATGGAGGAAGAGACCCTATGATATTTGCAATATAAGGTTGGTTGTCCCCTGTTGATATTTCATAATAGGTTTCGAAGCCAGAAAATTTGACAAGCCCTAGTTTCATGTTAGAACTAAAATTATTTCAAGGAGAATTCTTAGCTATTTTGGACATCTCAAGTAATGCGGCCATGTGTGTGTGTGAATTGGTGTGAAGATCTCAGCAATTTTTGGTATGAATCGGTGGTAATAATTGATCATACCGCGATAAATCACTAGACTGAATTGGGCATTCTTGATATGGACGTCAAACTGCTCTAACCTTTGGAATAGTTGTTCTAAGTGCAGTTTGTGCTGTTCCTCAGTTGGTGAAGCCACAAGTATGTCGTCAATGTAGACGAAAACCAAGTCTAAGTTTCGAACGACTACGTTCATAAATCTCTGAAACGACTGGGCGGCATTACGAAGACCAAATGGCATTCGTGTGAATTCAAAAAAGCCGTATGGGACCTTTATCGATTTTTAAGAAAATCGTAAGAACGATTTTGAGAAAATTGCAAATCCATGCAAGTGCTTGGAGAAATTTTGCATATGGAGTTGGTGTATATCAACTCTCACCATTATAGGAGCATACCTCTCACCATTATAGGAGCATTGAGTTTGAGTTCGACGAGGAGATCGAATTTAATGAGGAAATCAGCGCCAATGATTTGTAGGGTCATATCTGCTAGAATGAAAAGATGAGCGAATGATCTTTTTAGTCCAATATTTATCTGAAGCAGCTGATAAGGCTAGATGAGATTTTTGAGATATAAGTGACATGTACTTGTGGAATGGAATTACAGTAAGAATTATATTTTTATAATTAGATTTTTCCCGAATTTACGATGAAACCAGCTTGTTCCTGATTTTCTATGTTCTTATAATTTACCTCCCAAGTTATTACGGGATAGATTCCGTTATGAAGATTGTAGGCTTCTTGTACGTCTACGGTTTACGTTGCCGAATTTGAAGAGCTGGGCTACGATTCGGGCAAAACGCCTCTTCTATAGTTGTCATTGATGCTATTTGACTCGTGTCTGTGGAGTCACTTTGTGGTTTGGAATGTGACTGATTTGCCACTGAAACCATATGCGGTCCGCTGGACATAACGTATAAGAGTATAATTGGTCCGCGGTCTTTGCTAGATCATCAGGTTGCAAGACTCTGGCTGAGACAACAAGGAAATTTTGCTAATTTCTGGCATCCGTCAAATCCAATAATTTTAGGGGTAAAACTTTGGTCCAGCCAATATACGTATATGATGGAGTGTTTCCGGTGGCCGCCTGTTTCCGATATTTCCTGTCCACTCAGAAAAGTTTCTAATTTGCACTCGTCTGACGGCGTTAATCTGTCTAACAGCGCCTGTTTGATTATTTCGAACAGGTTTTCGTTTGGAGGAAACTCTAGGATATCCGCAATTGTGCTACTTGGTTCCAGAGAAACGGAATTTTAGCCGTTCTATTTTCTAAACCTATCTGGCACAATTCCTGCATTTGCCGATGATATAGCTTAAACTTATTGTAATACATGTCCGAGAATTATTAATTCAGATATGGGAATCGTAAACCATATCGGAGTTATATTCTTGAAGTATTTTACCACTTTCAAAATTGTGATTTAGTTAATTGAGCCAGACATTGTATACAAATTGAGTATGTTATATCATGCAAAAATTTAGGAACAACCCAATTCTGCTTTCTCAATTCTGAGAATGCTTTTCCAATTCTGCTTATTTACGCATATTTCGAATAAACTTTGACCTTCCAAGTTGTTAAATAACTATTATTATTCTTGGGCTATGTGCTTCCACGCTGGGGTGGGGTTTTACATAAATCTTTGAAATCACAATCCCCACATTTTCGACTCAATTATTTTTAAATATTACTTGTTATCGACTTTAATATTAGTCAATCGATTACCAATTAATTTACAATTTATAATCAATGGCAAATATTTTTGGAATTCATTCAAAAGTTGGTTACTGGAACATAATGATGCTAGTTTTCAGTTTGCTAAAGCTTTCACTAACATTTAAATTTTTTTTTGTGCTTACTATATTTTATATCGTATTTTGGTATCTTAACTTTTAATTAATACTCACACTACAATTAATTATTCTATTATAAAATGTACAGGTTAATCGTTACTGCGATATAGCCGACATTGATTGACCTATCTTCTTAGCCGTTTTTTTACGTATTGTTTAAGTAATTTTTGTATAATATTATAATCGGCAAGAGAATGTTCGGACAGTGAAAACTGGATGGCGATATATATTTTTACGGTCTCTAAAATTAAAAACCGAAATTCGAAACCAACTACAGGTATTTACCGAGATGTAAAAACATTATAGAGATTATGTACAATGTGTTGCAAAAAATTCATTCTGCCTTTTTATTTTTGGTTATTTTAAGTTTAAGGAGCATTATAGGCTGCAAAAAAAATTCACTTTCATTGTCAAAGCAACCATGACCGAGTGCTCAGAATTATACTAAACGAAAATAATAAAGTTTTAATATGGAATTGAAATGCAATAGTGTTAATGGGCTATACGTATTTGCAAAATGTCTTGTTGGAAAGCCTCAAGTTCAAATTCGAGAGCTAAGTCATCTCAACGTGGAAAAATATTTTATGATGTTACAACGATACTGACGACGTAAAATAAATGGTCGTAAACGAACTGCAACATCAAAAGAAATTATTCGAAAAGTCAAAGCTCGAATCAAACGAAATTCCCGTCGCACTAGTAAAAAAATGACTGCAGAGCTGAAAATATTCAGAGAAACGATGCAATTCTGAAGTGTCGATCATCTCAAACTTTAAGCTGGAAATGGCAGCGCATTCCGGAGTATCATATTCATGCAGCGTGCAATGCCTTCTCCAACCGTCTTAAGGCCACATGTAAGGACATATCGCCCAAAATTAAATGAATTCAAAAATTGTTATGTGTAGTTGTACCATTTTGACTTTTCATCTATAAAATTCAACCAAAAATGAAAATAATACAGTGGTTTACTTTGCTGCAGTTTTTTTCAGCACTCTGAAGTTAGAAGGTATACTTGAAGTAATATCACATATTCACATGGTGAAATGTGATATTAGTGTTATCTTTATATTCTGAATCGGAAGTACAGTATTTATCCACATCCGGAAAATATTTTTGTCCCAAATTCATTATTATTTTGTTGGTGCGCTCAACCGACTTTATTATTAACTTGTCTTGTGCCATTATTTTTTATTTTTCCCTGCAGGAGGCGAAACAATTGGACTGGATTTAAAAGGTGTCATCGTAGGGGATAAACTAGTTGGAAAACTTTTTTTATTTCTGGAACGGGATGGGGATTTTTTTCCGTTCAAATCGATTCAGTGATTCGCATTTTGGGCTCGCTAAGGCTATTAACTGTAAAAGGTCTGGAAACCATTATATTTTTGGAATAAAAATAATTTATTTTTAGGAAGAGTGCTAAATTATCAACAGTAACTGTTGTTGGTGCCGTTCTCTTTTTCGGGTCTTTTAGCTTATTGTGTATGTGTATAAGAGATTATTCCATTTTTTTGACACATTTCTGGAAAGTTGCCTAGTTTTTTTTTTTTCATTAAAAATTTTGGTATTTGAAAACCGATTCATTTTATTTACTTATTGATTTAATTTCAATTTTACTACTTGAAGTAGGTAAAACATGTAAAATTGAGAAATAATTCGTTATAGCCCTCATGTCGTTTTCACAATTATTCTAAAAATGGTGTTATTGGGGATATCATATTTCTTATCATGTTATTAAAGAACTCACAGGCAAGAATGCTAGCAAAGGTAAAGCCGATTGATTTAAAGGAATAAAACCTATAACCAATCTAAGGCAAGCGTGTGTAACATAAATTACCGAATTACTAGAAGGGCCGTGCATCACCTAAAAAGATAAATCTACCTGTGTAATGTGTGCGACCAATCTAAGGTGGCATATCAATATTTCAAAGTGCTATCACTATACATTTTTTTATTGTTATCTTTAAGATTTGTTTTTTTTTTGGTTTTGTGTTATTTATATTCAAACAAAACAGCCAACAGTAATAATAACAATCTTATAATAAAAAAGTATAAATTAATTTGTTCTTTGGTGTGTCTCGTTTCTTGGTCTCAGTTTTGGGGCCATCCACATAAAATTAAAAGACATTAAAAACCATAAAATATCTTGTCTAAATGCTGCTTTGTCGTTTATTTTTTGTGTTTCTCGGTAAATTTAATTTATTACTCTGTGTGTGTGTGAGAGCGCGTCTTGTATTTTGTTGGTTCGTTATCATTTTTCTTCGAGAATTTTTTTTATTTTTTTGTATATAGTCTCTGTTGTTGATTTCTTTCATTATTCTAATGCTTTCAACGTTAAAATACCTTTTTCTGTTGTATATGTTGTTAGTTAACAGCAACAACATATACATTTTTAACGATTGTAAAATGAAACTTTTTTTGGATTTTTATATTTTAATTTATAGTGAACGACAACAAACAGTAGTGGAATTATTTATTTTCAATTTTAAATTAAATACGAAAAACATAATATATTTTGGTTTGCTTGTTCTTTGTATTCTTATATATGTGTGTGTATATACCCACATTTGAAAAGACAACAAAATGATTGAAACTCAAAGATAAAACTTTCAATTTAACAACTTGGAATGACCAAGGCGCGCTTTGGATTTTTTTTTTTAAAGTTAATTTATTGTGTAAAGGTAAATATGTATAAAAAAAAAATGTCTCTCGTATTTCTTGTTTAATTCTTAATTAATTGAATTTTATAACAAATTTGAATTGTCTTGTTAATAATAGGTTTTTATGTCTCTTATATACGATTTATAAATAAAATTAATTGTTTAAATAATTAATGATCACCATTTCATGTTTTGTTGACTTAATTGTTAAATAAGAGGTCACTGTGTATTGAAAGACTATATTATGATGGTGAGATCATTTTATTTTGAGTATTTTTTAGGAAGTGATGGAGATGATATATGATGTATTAAGTGGTATCCAGAAAGATTCATATATATATATATATATATATATATATATATATATATATATATATATATATATATATATATATATATATATATATATATATAGTTTCTAAAATTGTGCGTTCTAAAGATGTAATTCCACTAAATTGTTATACTGCCTCTTCCACTATGACTTTGGTCACACATAGTTTAAATTACTGTTGTGATATACCTGTTTTATCTAATTTCAATAAGCACGACGGGCTAAAATTATACATTTCCTGCACACTAGCTAGTTTAAGCTTGAACATCCTGCTTGTTGAAGCTTATTACTCTTGCAAGAATCGTTGCTAATCTTTACCAGTACAATTATTTTTTGTCAAAGACTTTGAAATTTTTTGTTAATTGTAACACCACATTCATAAACCAACTTTCTGGCCTCTGTTGGGTGACTTCCAAAATATACTTTTGTTGCATGTTTGATATATTCTCCGTCAATTTATTATGTTCTTTCTTTGTGAAAATTACATGGCCAATATTAATTATTGAGAAATTGTGTTTTTAAATAATAAAGCTAAAGAAGTTAAAAACTAAGTCAAGCCACCACTTCTCACTAATAAATATTATGTGTTATAAAGTAGTGGACTAGCCATTATTTATTATTATTTATACATATTCCCACCCACGGTAGATGCACTAACTTATAAACAAACATTGGTTCTTTGAGTATAAAAGAACCACGCTATTGAATATAGCAGTGACGTCTTTTTGTTTTTAAAACACAACCACTAGTAGTGACAACACCTCCAAACAACAAAAAGTGAGAAGATTAGTAATAGCAATACGCTGAGGATAAATCATACTACAGTCATAATGGATATTCTACTTCAAGAACAGAACGATCTGTGTGCACCGCTACTAAAAACGCATCGACGAAAACATAAAAAAAGATCCACAGAACAGAAAAACAAAGGCCTATCTTGAAAAAAAGAAACAAGAAGTCACAGATCCAAATATAAAGCAAATGACATCATTCAATCATGCATCTTGTACTCGACTGCTTACTGCTTGGAACGCTGCTATAAATTTAGCAAAACGAGCCAAATAGAACGAATGCCGCTGATTAACCTACATGATTTATGTAGAAAATGTCTAACGATTTGCACCAATGTTACCGACAATCCATATGAAAGGCATGTAATGGCTAACATCATAATCTCCTCAAAAACGATTTTTATAAAAGTGCCAATAACAAAAGTGGAATAATACAAGGAATGGAATGTGAATAAATTTTTCAAAATTCATATAAACGGCTTAATTGTGGGCGCTACAAAGATTTTCCAGTGCCCCAATACTCAAGCGTCAGAAAGGGCATTCGCAGCTGCATTTTATTTTAAAACAAGAAATGAACAAGACACATTATTAGTTTATCTAATAGCGACCAAAGTCGCACATATAAAAAAAAGGAATTTCTTTGCGATGACTGGAATTATGTGGTGCTCGACTACTAGCAAAACTATTAAAAACAGTCCAATAAGCATTGAAGTTGGAAGATGCAGATTTTTACGCATAGCCCTATTCGATGATCACGATTGAATGGATAAAAGAAAATCCTAGCAAATACAAAAGATTTGTAGCAAATCGGATATCTGTATTCAGTCGATTATGCCAAGTCAGTGGTATCAAATGAAATCCAGTAACAATACTGCAGATGTAAAGCTTTACGTAGAATGAATGTTCGCCAACAATTGCGAATCATTCATCTTTGTTTAGAAGGACCGAGTTGGTTAAAAGACAATAATTATATGCTGACACTTGAACCAACTGAAGAAGCAGCAAATGAAGAGTTAAAACCAGTTTATTATTATTTATCAATCATGGCTTCCATTCCAGAATTATTGGAATTCTCAAGATTTTCTTGAATTCTTTAAATCAGAAAAACAATAGCCTATTGCTTTAGAAATATTTTAATACTTAAAAATCGAATCACATAGTTCCTGAAGAGATATTAACCTATCTAGCAGCGATAGACGGGTCTTACTTCGCTGTATATATCAAATTTCTAAAAAATAGAAGCTACAGTAAATTGTCCTCATTCATTCAGTCCATTTATTGACGAAAGCGGCCTATTAAGGTTTGGCGGTAGATTACAAAAATCTCAACTTATACGTATAAGGACAAAAACATCAACTGGTTTTGCTTAAAAATCACATTTATTCAAAACTCATTACCGAATAAGTTATTCACGATTCACAACTGCGCAAGATGTTTTTGATTTAGGGGAGCGGCTTCAGGACAATTAATGAGTATATTACCAGAAGCAAGAGTTACTCCTTCTCTACATTCATCAATACAGACATCGACAACGCAGACCCATTTTCAATCCGTTTATCCAAAGGAAGGGGAAACAAATCATGCAAGGGGTACATCGCCATATTCATTTGTTTTCTTCTAAGACCATTCACTTGGAGGTAGTCTTCCTGGCAGCATTTAAACGATTCACTTTAAGAAGATAAATGCCTTTAAATTTCTATAATGATAACAGTACTATCTTTTTTGGAGCCCGAAACGAGCTAAACAAAGCGTTACGTTTGGCCATACAACTAAACAACTTTCATGCGGCACTACAAACAGCTAGTTATGGCACAACATGACATTTAATCCCGCCTGGTAGTCTCGATTTCGGTGAAATTTGGGAATCTGGCGTCAAACTAACCAAAAATTATTTAAAAAAAGTCATCGGTGAAACAACATTTACTTATGAAGAATTCGTTACAGTCATTACACAAATTGGGGCATGCCTAAACGCCAAGCCGTTACTTACGCTATCAATTGACAATCGGGATACCACTAATTTCATCTCCTGAGCCAGACAAAACCAACGGCACAGTAATCCAAAATCTACTTTCAAAAATAGTCCAGTGATTTTGGAAAATTTGGTCTAAGGATTACTCAAAAAGTTTACAACAAAGATCTAAATGGACAGTACTGAGATCAAACTATGAGACTGGGTCATTAGTGCCAATCAAACATAAAAACCTTGAGCCTACAAGGTGGGCAATGGAAAAAATAATAGACACCTACTCAGGATCTAATGGCATATAACTAGAGTAGTATCAATAAGGGGTCCTAAAACTGCCATCTTTAAGAAACACATCACAAAGATAAATCATCCATTAACGGAGGATAATTTAAACCTGGCAAAACAACAAAAGGAGAATAAAACAACCGAACGCATAAAAAGAATAAAGGGACTCCGAGAAGTATAAACCGGTCATCGAACCTCTAGAGGAGAAACTTATTTTAATTTATGACAGTAATCGAATAGAACAATGTCAGAGCGCAATGGTGGACGATTCAGTATTTCTTAAGTCTATAGCAGTTTAACATATAGTGCTTCATTTTTGTTAAGTATCAATATAAAGTGTACAGCGAAGCTCAGCTAAAATCAGACAAAACTATGAGTGAAGACAGGGGCAGGTTATCAAAAAATAGGTAACTAAATATTTTGTAAAGCCGTATTGGATCCATAGGTAAGCTAAATGGAAAATGAACTAAACTTGTATGGTTTGTTATACATACTTAACTAACACCACGATATACCATAAATCTTGATATACGTTCTTATGAAGAACAGACGGATGCAAATTAAGAAAGAACACGGCAATTGTTACTCGCTATAAGGAGTGCATTAAAAAATTCAGCAACTGCGCAAATATTGCAGCTTTGCGTTCAAAAATTAAATTTAGCAAAAAAAGCAGCGCAATTTTGCGTTCACAAATTAATTTACAAACGCAGCCCAACGCAGTTATTGCAGTCTATTACCTAAAATTGCAATATTACAAGCTGTCAAAAATTTTAATTTTTAAAATGGCTTCCAATTATGAGTAAGTAGATTTAGTTAAATTTTATTTTTATTTAAAACATATTAAATTATTGTTTATTGTAAAAAATTATAATACGTTTTTAGTTTTTATTTAGGTCGACGAAATTAAATAGCGAATGCGGCAAAAACTGTGCGAAACGGTAGAAGTGAAATGCCTAAACGATTTCAATAATTTAAAGCATATTATTTTTTAGAGAGCTATGGAGCCCCCAGGCCATTGGCAGCAAACGACGAGCCATCAACGTCTAATATATCGCAAAGTGAATTGTCAACTCGACGCAAAAGAAAACGAAAAAAGCAGGGGGAGATTTGCGAGTTATTAGAATATTGGAAAGACCAGGATAAAAGAGAAAAAGTTCGATTCGAGAAATTGTTAGGAGTTGAAATAGAAAAAAAAGATATCGAGAAACAAAAGGTTGAATGTTTAAAATCCATCTTGGAAGTCATTTCAAACAGAGATTAAATTATTGTGATAAACAAATAATTAATTACTGTAAATTTCCTTTATGGTTTATTTTACCAGATTTCTCATTTTCTGGAGGATCATTGTTATGTGTATGTTCATTTTCAGTATCCTCACTGATTTGCTCTAAATATTCGTCAGCGCCATTTTCAAATCCAATTATGAAATTGTGGAGTACTACTGATGCCATTACAAAATATTTTGCATTCTGTAGATTTGTAACAGGTAAAAATTTAAGCCTCCTAAATTTACTTCTAATAATCCCAAAAGTTTGTTCAATAACTGTTCTTGTAGAACAAAGCTTGGTATTAAATTTTATCTGTTTGCTTCCGAAGCGACTATTATCTTTGTAAGGAACAATTAGAAATTTGCTCAATGAGTATGCGGAATCTCCTAATAAATGGCATTCCATTTATCTGTGCCCAGATCTTTGTGGATGCCGCTATTTCTGACAAACCATGGTGCGTTGACGATGTTTCTCAGTACTTTGTTTTGGAATCGTTGGAAAATATCCTTGTTGCTCTTCTTGGTACATTCCCACAGCCGTACACAATCAAAATTTTATCAAAATTTTAATAATCAAAATTTTATTAGGAATTGATAGGTGAGAGTTTCTTCCCAGTAACCAATACATCTTATTATATTTTAATCCCAACTCGTCTCTTTTCTTTTTTACATGAGCTTTCCATCGAAGCTTAGCGTCTAATGTCATACCAAGATATTTGGCAGTGTTTGCATGTGGTATTACTTGATTATTTAAATATCCTGGTTTATATACTAATCTCTTGTACATTTCCTTGTGGAACTCCTGCTCTTATTTCCTTAAGCACAGAATATTCATCTTCTTGCTTAAGCCTGAAATATCTTTCTGTTATATATGATTCCAGTATTATGCTGTACGGTTTAGGTAGGATTAATTTGAGTTTGTAGATTAAACCTTCGTGCCAAACCTTGTCAAAGGCTTGAGCTACATCAAGGATACTGCGGAGCCGACATTTTCTCTTCTAAAGTCTTTTCAATGATATTGGTTATCTTATGCACTTGATCAATAGTTGAGTGCTCAATTGGTGATTCGGAATTTCAATTATTAGTTTGAGTCGTTTTAATAGTAACTTTACAAAGAGTTTAGGCATTATCGGCAGCACTGATATAAGCCTATATGATGTTGTTAGATGTGGCGGTTTTCCTGGTTTGGGAATCATGATAACCTCAGCCACTTTCTAAAGTTTTGGCACATATTTTAACCTAAATGCAGCATTTATGATATTAGTTAACTTTACCTTAGCTTTTCTCGGTAATTGCTTTATTATTTCTCCGATAGTCAGGTCAAACCCTGGTGCTTTCTTTAAGTTCAAATTAGTTTTAATTTCGTTAGCTACTTCAGTAGATGATGTAGGTGTGACCTCTTCGAGAATTTCTATTATGTTTTCATCCAATGTTTCTCGTAATTGGCATTCATGAGGTTGAAATATATTTTCAAGATGATTAGCAAATCCTTCTGTTTTTTCTTTGTATTTCCTGGCCCATGTTCCATCTATTTTTCTGATATGATGGATTGGCATTATTGGTCTTTTCAGAGTTTTAGTTGCTTTCCAGAGCGAATAATCCATTTTACATTTTTTAACTTCTGAATTTCTCTTGTTAATTGCTGAGTAAGATTGTTTAGTGTTTTTTGGTCTTGTAGAGCTCTAGTTTGGTGCCACTTTTTTCTGGACTTGCGTTTATTCCTGAGGAGATTTCTAATCTCTATTGGATAGCTATTTCCTTTTAGCCTTGATTTGATTTCTGAAGTACTTGGCCATGCTGTTTGTTGAATATCCGTAATGAACTTTTCTACTCCTATGTGTACTTTGAAACTTCCCCAGTCCGTATATTGGTTGGTTAATACTGGATTATTCCCTTTTTGGGTGATTTATTCGGTTAGAGTTAGGACTATTGGAGAATGATCTGAGTTCATATCTTGGCTTTCTTCGATTTTCATTAAATTATAAGAAATATTTTTGGTTATAAAAAAATCGATCAGGTCAGGTATTTTTCTTGGGTCAGTTGGCCAATATGTTGGTTTTCCTGTTGAAATGGATTCACATCCATTTTCTTTAATGACAATCAGTAATTCTTTTCTTTTAGTTGTAGTTAATCTTGGACCCCAGTAAGTATTATCTGCATTGAAATCACCACCTATTATGAACCTTTTTCTCAGACGCTTGAAGAACTCTGAGTATTGTTTGTTTTTAATAGAATGTCTTGGTGGACAGTACAATCCTGCAACAAAAATAGGAAAGTTGTTGGTTTTTATATAAACCACTGTGGCCAGAATTCCTACTTTTTCATACTTTGCTTCTTCAAAATGTTGGATATTTTTTTAAATGATAATTGCACTTCCTCCTCTGGTTGAATTATCTGGATGAATAGTGTGATATACGCAATAGCCTTTAAATGTTATGTGGGATTGTTTAGTAAAAAGTGTTTCCGAAATAAGAATTTTTGTAGGTTAGCTTAAAACGTCAAAACTCAATTGTCTTGTTCTTGTAGTTGATCGTATACAAATGAAGTTGGCAGAAAAAGCAGTTTAACTGCATTGCAGTTTTTGCCGTCTGCAATATCTGCGCAGTTGCTGAATTTTTGAATGCACCCAGGGAATGATTAATAAACATTTGCCTGTCAATGCAGTCAGCCCTTTATATATATATATATATATATATATATATATATATATATATATATATATATATATATATATATATATATATATATATATATATATATATATATTTAAATTAAATTTCACCGTTCCCATATTAAATTGAATGAAAATTCTTTGTACAAATTCCTTTTGATATTACCGATAATTCGACACATTTTAAACTTGAACTAATTTATTTTGTAAAGAATTACATTATCATTTATTATACCGTCAACACTATTCTACGTCAGAGACTTTAAACTAAATATTGGTGTGGCATTTCAATAAATATTTTTTTATAAATTCAATATTTTAAAATTTTTAAAAAATATTGAAGAATTGAATCGCATGGCACTAGAAATGAATAAAATTTGATATTTCATTGTAACTAAAAGGTTACAGAACTCTGCTTCCTTTGTAAATGGTTCATTATTATACGTTTGTATTGTTACCTAAAATTAAAACCAGAAGCCATTACGCTTTATAAAGTCATTTATACATCTCGTTTCGAATGCTTTGTATATATGTATTTTTATGGATGATCAAACCGAATGGTTCAACATAGACATATTTCATTACGATATAATATATAAAACTATATTTGACAGAATTTTATTATTGTAATATTGTTATACATGTATCGTTTGCAGGTCGGTTGTGCATGATAAATTTTTAATTTATATATAACGTCTTGATTATCATCTTTTTATCTTTTAACTATAAATTAAGTTTTTATTTTTTTGTTATTTAATTTCGAGACTTTTTCAAAAATAATTTATAAGGCGTGACTTATCTTCTATATCCGATCATGATCTCTAAATCATTCGTTTTTTTTTTTATTTTTGTGGTTTTTTATATAAATAAAAAATGGACAAGGCTTTAACGTGCTTAGAATTTAGTTGGAGAGAAATTTGATCTGTTTGATTACGTCACCAAAATATGTTGGCTATATTGTTTTGGAGATTGTTAATCATTAAGTGGGAATAAATTTCAATTAATTGGCGTAGTAAATTGTGAAAGCTATAGATATACACA
Source organism: Tipula confusa (assembly GCA_963556175.1). Lineage (NCBI taxonomy): Eukaryota > Metazoa > Arthropoda > Insecta > Diptera > Tipulidae > Tipula > Tipula confusa. Next base: position 26,995,565 of record OY744475.1, read on the forward strand.
AATAACTATATATATAATATCGGTTAAGCAAATAATCAATTATTAAATTATATTGGCTAAACGCTAGTCGACACAAACATATCTAATCTATAAACAAAAAAACTTAAATATTTATTCACCGGATGAATTATTTACATTCTTTCAAATAACATTTCCTGTGTTTAGTAAAAATTACAAAAAAAAAAAATCTTTGGGAAACAAACAGCCATACCGAAATTAATCAATTTCCAAATAAAACCTAAAACGTGACAAATTCATAAAAAACAAACCCAAACCGAATTAACACAATTATAAATGCGCTGAACAAATGTTTGTTTTTTTTTTCTTTTTATTTAACATGTTCATCTCTCATCAAACATAATCATGATCGAGCATCAAAGACCAACTTTAAGCACAAAGCAAAGTATGTAATATGTATAGAAAGACATAAAGATAATCATCTTCAATCCTAAAATCATCTTGCTCATCTATAAGCATAACATATAATTTATACGTTTTTTACATGATAATCATAAAATCAAATAAATCATTTATGAAAGACGAAAAAAAAAAAAAAAAAATCCAACACAAGACGAAACAACATGTTCATCTTCTATATTATACATCCATATAATAAACTTTCATTTCTATCATCATAAAAATTAAATTTATCTAGATAATTTTATTTTTTGTAGCTACATTTTTACCACACAAAAAAAAATCTCCTTGGTACCATTCACTGGCAACAACATATGTGTGATGAAGGAGAAAATTCTTATTACCATTATGCACTATAAATAATCAACATTTACAACACCAACAACGAAAAAAACCATCAACATGTCAATTATTTATGTTATATGTATAATATGCTTTTTAAAGTATTGTAGCATAAATAAGAAGTAAATTTATCATAATGACAAACAATGATAATTTTTTTTTTCATCTTCTAAAGTTGATTTGTTGCATTTTATGACGTGGTTTTAGTATCAATATGGTTGATGATGATTTATCCATATTTGACCTCAAGAGATTTTATTTTTAGTCTGCTTAACCTAAATGTCTGTAATTGTCTGTATAGATACGAGACGTCAAAATAAAAGATGCAAGACAAAAAAAATATACGTTTATGAAGATAAATTACTTCAAGATATTTTAGATGTACATTTTTTTGATGTATAGAAATAGAAGGTGGAGGGATAATGTACATCGGCAATCTAATACTGTTTTTTTATATACATCACAAGATTTTATTTATGGCTTGATCGTTTGGGTTGAGAATTTAAGAGATAAATACAAACAAAATATGGAATAAAATAAATACAGTGACCATAATGTTGTACTCGTGGTTGTTAGTTTGTTATTTTGTTAACCAAGCAGTTGAATAACCATAAGCATTTAAAAATACACCAACGCTTCAATTAAATTGTTTTGTGTTTTTATTAAAAACTATTTGTAAGAAATTTAATTCCGTTAGTTGAGACAGAACAAAACTAATACACGGAAAAAGCAAGATACATAATGCATTATAAAGCTTTTGAAGAGAAAAAGCCTGCTGATCGCTAATTTTGTAAGCTAGTAAAAGATTTCAAACTCTTACCGTACACCAGAGCTAATTGCAAAAATTTCATTGTGACTACTGTCAGTTTACATAAACGCACATATTTGTCAGGTGTTCTCAGACATCGCAAAGCAAACCATAAGCTTACCCGTTGGATTGAGTCATAGGCTTGTTGGAAATCCAAGAATACCTGATGAATGTCACGCGATGTTTCGTAATATTTATAAAGAATCCACTGGTAGTCACCTACAATTTCCTTCGCTAGCGGAGTGATTCTCTCCAATATTAGGTAAAGACATTTTTTTGTTTTCTGTGCAAAGGGGAACGATGCTGCGATAGTTTGCGCATTTTCAGCGCCATACTAATCGAATAAGTTCGAAAAGATAATTCCACACAGGAACCTCTCCGAATATGAAGGGGGGATTAATGCAATATACTCTAGGGGAACGGATCCCAGTCTCGACTTGGCCTGTTTGGCTTCCTCATAGGTTGTGTCTTCTAGGCACATCCCTGCAGTCTGTATTTGACAACTTTCAAATGCAGCATTTAGCTGTAAATACAGCGGTTCTCATAGCAAAAATTGTTTTGTTCTTCCGAGCGATTGTGAAACATATTCGCACTTCTGTTTAGGCTATGTACTGTTGCTCGACAGCAAGACATTTAATTTTTACCATACCTAGAGTTGCCTGGACAACACCGACAACCGACATTCCCAATACCTCTCATAGAGCATTCACATCATCAGAACGATGGCGGTTTCCAAAATGCTACTTCTAACATGATTCGGATCAGACCTTCACAGTTGAAATGCAAGTCTCGTTTTCCTGCGATCCCTGACTTGTACGAAAACTGCCATCTTAGATTTGCAGAGACCAATTGATAAACACTGGCTACAAATTTGGCAGCCGTATGTTTTCACATAAGTCAGTCTGCTTTTTTCCAGCTCTAGCATTGAACTCACAAATCACCACCAGATCATCTAAATTGTTGTAAAATGAGTCGTTATTTTTGGGTTGGCCTACATAAGTGGGCGCATGAACATAAATGATTGACAGGTTGGCTAGTCGCATGCGTAAACGTAGCTCACACATACGATAATCAACTGCTTTAATATCTTAAATAGCTTTTTTCACCTTGGGTCCAAGAAGAATACCAACCCCAAGATTGCCGAGATCATCTCAATTGTAAAGCAATGTATAGCCTTGGGACACATGGTCTCTACTTTTTGGCTATCGAGTTTCTTGGAGAGCAACGAGTTCTAAGCGATACTCTTTCATGGCTGATATATGCCATCAAGCGTGCCTGGTTTTCTTAGCGACTGCACGTTCCACATACCGATTCTAAACTGCGCGTCCGTTAACATAAGCGGGGTCGGTCATGATTTTGGCGATAACCATAGATTGTTGATTTTATTAGCAATTATGTTTTTTTATAGACAAGCCAAAGATGCTGTGGTGGAATTCTAAGGTTAACATGCTCGTTTAGAAGTGTTTTACGAGGCCATAAAAACATCAGTATCTATTGTTTTCAGTTCACCGTCCTCTTTTCTGCTGGCGATCGATCTAGAAGAAACTTCTTCAGCATGATTTCGTGCGTAGACAAACCAATCTCTGAAATGTTCATTTAGCACATGTTCGTTGTTGTTTTCGATACATCTCATAAGTTCACGGTTCTTTTATCGAAGAAATCTGCTGGTTTCTTTTCTAGCGTTCAGTTATTCTATTTGGCTGTTACGGGTCTTCCACGCTAGCCAGTTTTCACGCAATTTATATACGCAACGCTAAGATGGCAATGTCCCCTGATGGTCATTTGTATTGAGATTGTAGGATTGACTGTAATCAGCTCTTTGGCACTTCAATCAGGATGTTTTAATGCATCGACATTCCAGGGTGTTTTTTGTGGTGGGATGTCTTTTTGAGATCATGACGTAATGGAATTGATTTGCAGTTCATTCGATCTCCACGTTATTTTGTGGATTCTTTTATAACAGATGAACGAGCTTAAGATGACTAGAATATAAATTGAGTCTAGCTCGCATAACGCCGCGAAATCCGTTATTGTTACTCAATCGATGTAAAGTTTTTGGGCCGATATTTGCTCTAAGTTCTGCACTGTTACGATCTGACCAATGATTTTGATGTCGTACCACAGGATATTATTGATAATGTCTGTTAGCTCGACAAAGAAACAATCTTAGACATTATCTGATTTGTTATCGGTGGGTGCATGAATATTGACAATCGTTATGTTAAATTTTTTGGTGCGAATTTAAATAGGTTAATTAATGATAGATTAATTAACGCGGGAAGCCATTAGCTTTCCTCTGAAACACATATTTCCAAAACATGTATTCCCACATGCCATTTTAGCTCACAATATTACAATTATTATTGTAGCATTACAATTTCCGGAAGTTATAATACGAGGACGTAGTGCATGCAGTTCATTATGCATTAAATTACGTTTCTGGCCAGAGATTCAAGCCCCAACTCATACTTCCAATACTTCTGTAAACAAATTTATATAAAACTCTTGTCTATTAACAAACAATAAACTGTTACTTTATAAACAAATATTGAAACCAATTTGGACTTGTAGTATTCATCTTTGGCTTTGGAGCCCAATAAAGTGACGTTTGTATCAACCAATCAAATTATATAGGGCTCTTAGAAGTCTTAATTAAAACTTTAAGGTATTTTCAATGTAAAAATATGACAGAAAGCATTTACCAAAATATAGTATGGAAATTTAAAATAATCAATCCTTAATTCTGATTTAAATTCACTTAACTATAAAGATGTAGTGTATCCTAAATTACCAAAAAACTAAACGAAACACTAATATGATGGAATAAGTTTAAATTTTGATATTTGGTAACAATATACTAACATTTTGTCACTTGACCCGAATTCATGTGTATGACAGACCAACACTTTAGGGGATCCATGTAGACTTTTTATAAAGGTTAAAATCTGGAAACTGCAGAAGGCGCTTTATGATATTAACATAAATTATGTAGGGTCATATACCTGTTAATTGGTATATGACCCTACATAATTACATAACGATTTCCCTACATAACGATTTTCCAAAAATCTTTGCATGATCTAACGACTACTTAAATTTAGTGTTCTAATTGTTGGTCATGGTTCGAATAGCTAAGGTTAAGATACGCCGCGATCTTGAGCTCAATGCTCACCAAAACTTTTTATAGCTAGAAATTATTTTATCTTCTATCGGTGAATATTCACAATATTCACTAATTCGTAACAAGTGGTCCAAAAGCTCTCTTTAGAGATAGAGATGTGGTATGGGACGTTTACGGATTATATACCATAGTTTAGTTTAGTATATAGTATATACTAGGTGCTATAATGTATTCACGTGAAGTATTTCCTAAATTCATTAAAAATAGTCCTAAGATTTTTTTAAGAAAATATTCACGTTTCTCCACAGAATAGTGAAAAATTTTCTATTCCTAAACAAATATCAATGTGTTAGTAAAAATAATAAAGTTAATTCATAATAATCAAACTTATTGGAATTGTTCGGTTATTGCAAAGTTACAATAAAATAAATAAATTTTTCTACATTCCTGATTAATATAAACACCGCAGGTACTAATTACTAATAAAAAGGTTCAGCTACTTGGGATTGAATAATATGAGTGACCAATATCTCTTTCATCAAATGGCGTTTTATGATTTTGGATATATAGGGGATCGGGTACTTAGGATTGATACTTTTTGTTCTTCATACCATATTTGTATATAGAGAATAATAATGAATTTTCCAATTTTTCCGATATTTAGAAACACCACAGGTTCTAGCGGAAAACTGTTCTGAGTAGAATATTATCTGTTTAACCAAATGGCGTTCCATGATTTTTGATATATAGGGGATCAGGTACTTAGGATTGATTGATTCTTTTTATCCTTCATACCGTATATGTAAAAAAAAACGAAGACTCCTACATTTATTTGGCATCTAATCCTCTTTATGCTGTATTAATGAGACCGGAAATTTTTGGACTGCTGAATTTGGTGAACATAATACACGTGCATGCTACAGGTAGCTTAATCAGAAATCCAAAGTGCTGCAGTAACCAAAACTATAATCGAATACACTATTACGCGTGTGTGGTACGAATTAACAATATAACGGTTCCTGTTGCAGAATTGATTAGTGCCCGCCATGATCAACCATCTATAAATGTTTTTTTTTAATACTTCGCGAGGGAAATCTTTCAAAGAACACCAAAGGGTAAAGTTCTTAAGATATTTGTCACTGATTGGTCATGGGTTTTTATAAACTTACAAACAATGTAGGAACTAAACAGATTGTCTGTGTTTTTGTTTGCTGTTCACGTTTTGCAGCTATAATTAATTATCAGGCAAATCAAAAAAAGGATAACAAATTGTTCAAAAAAATTAAAAGTGCATATTATGATATTTATGTTCATAGTTATAGACTGCAATAATTTGGAAGATATGGACACTATGTTTGAAATTTTTTGTATCTTAAGTTGCTCCAAATACGAAAATAAACTTTTTATTGAAGCACAAAATAAATTGACGAATATTACCACACAATATTTCTCATAATACAACTACAGCGAAGGATGAAAATTTGATCTTTGATGATTATGATTTGGTTCATGATTATCAAAATATTCCTTACTATGAGCGATACATGTTAACATATAGCGAGGTTTTGAATAAAATAAAAACATGCGACAAGGTTGGAACATTAAATAGCTATTATTGCCTCGATTTGATCAATTTTTTTATTAAAAGATATATGAAATATGCCCCACTGTGGACGTCTTTATTTTTAAAGAAATTGGGTGAGAAACAACGAGTTTCTAACGAAGCTATTGAAAATTGGTTTAATTTAGTGAAAAACAATTTAATAAACGAGCTTCATTTGAAACTTGGACGATTAGTTGATGCCTTTAAAGTAACGACCGATCTATTGCTGAAAGCGAAAGAATGCTCTTCAAATAACAATATAATTCGCAAAAAACATACGAATAATACAAAATGTTCACCGTACTCTACACCACCTAATATAAAAGATGATGAGAGAAACCCAGAGGACCAAAATGAAGAAAATTGGCGGAAAAAATCCAAAGGTCGTCCTTTGGCAAAGTATGCCAGTAAATCGGCTTGGAAAAAATACATTCCTAAAAAATTAAAGCTAACTAGAATGGCACAAGAATATTACAACATCATAAGTCAGTTAAACTACAATATTGTTATATTTAAGTTTAGTTATAACGACCTGTGGGAATGTTGTGTGTATAACACTTATTATAATTCATTAAACGATAAAAACTTTTTAACTTGCGATATTGTCTGCAACACTATATCACTTTTTATAAAAGATAAAAATAGTGTTTGCCTATATCAAGTCTACAGAGCCACAAATGCATGTCAACAACGAGAGTTAGACCTCTGCATGCATACAAAGTTTGTTGTGATTTCATATTGCCATAACAGTCATTGGACTATTGCCTTTATAGACCTTGAAGCAAGTACAATTAAAACGTACGAACCTTTGAATCCAAATAAATCACTTTACAAAATAGAGGGCAAAGTGCGTAATTTTGCAAATGAAGTTTCAAAATATAATAATGCACCTCCAAAAAACTTTAAGATCGTTCTGGGAAAAGGTCTACCGCAGCAAAAAGATGGGTACAATTGTGGAGTTTTAGTTATTTACGCCACTGGAGTAATAGTTAATGGCAAAACTATACAAAAATATACAGGCAGAAGCAGAAGACGTTAGTGAATCTGCACTTCAAGATTATCGCAGAGGTGTTTCTAAATATCGAAAAAATTGGAAAATTCATTATTATTCTCTATATTCAAATACGGTATGAAGGACAAAAAGTATCAATCCTAAGTACCCGATCCCCTATATATCCAAAATCATGAAACGCCATTTGATTAAACAGATAATATTCTACTCAGAACAGTTTTCCGCTAGAACCTGCGGTGTTTTTTAAATCTTTCTAATTATTCCAACATCATTATAACATATATATTTTAAGATACAAATAAAATCTGAAATATTTTGAAATATCCGAATATTTATTCGTTATTACGTATTAGTACCTATACATAGACCTTTTATTTTATTTGTTGTGTTTTTTAGGAATATAGAACAAATTTAGGAAAAATTTCACAACCGTTATAATGTTAGTACATAGGCTACTTTTTATTGTTTTATCTTCTTTATATATACAAGCAGAGGTCTAGCATAAGATTTTGATCTAGAAACCAATTTACAGGATTAAAATATAAAGTTCTTCGATTAGAATCTCCGTTTGGAACACCAACGTGGAAAACTTGCGTTTTTAAAAACCGGCAAAAAATATAGCATTATGAAATTAACACGTAATTAATTTTACTTTGGAAGGTTCAAATTAAATAACTTTTCAATTCTACTGAATCATCCATAAGGTAATGCATTTAACTCAAGTCCTTAAAAAACAAAATTATCATACTTCTAGATGTAGCAATGTTTGCCAAAATATGTTAAGAACCACCTTAGTAAAAATATTAAAATGCAAACCATCGTATACATAAATACCACACACCGAAAAAAAATCCTAAACTTTTTAATTAAAACATCTGGTTTCATTTAAAATAAAAAAAAAAATTATGATGAATAATCAAATCACTATTCTACCACAATAATCTTTCATCTCCCCATAATACCGACATCTCAAAAAATTACTTTGCATCATCATCATCATCAAAATCATAGCCGTCATCATCATGCACATAATAACAAAACTGATATTTAGAACAACACGAAACCGTATACATACACCATAAGATAAAATGAAATATAAGAAAACACCCAATAACGATGAAAGAAATCAATTCAGAAAACCCATAACCACATTAACTGTCAATATTTTTTTTTTCTTTTCGAAATCAAAGCTGTCAATTTACCTGACATTTAACTTTAATTTTTTTTTGCTTTTATAAATAAAAAAAAATTATTATTATTATTATACAATTTCAACTTGCGTTCAACTAATAATAATAATATTTTTGTTGTTGTTCTTGTTGTTTGATTGAAGTTAATACTTTTGTACAATCTGTCATTACATGTCACGTCAAATAGAATAAATTATCTACAAATAGTTAAATTTTTTTTTATTATTACAAAATTAGCATTTTGATTTCGTTCGATTTATAATTTTAAAGATAATGATTTTATGCACATTTGCACTAAAGTGTAAAAAAAGTGTAATCGTTATATTGCACTTTTATTTTGTTTACAGTTTTTACACTTTTAATATTAAACTAAAGAATACGGTTAGTAAAAGTGGCTGGTTTGGTCACACAACTGTAATTATCATTGTTTTGAGCTGTCAATTCACACACATTTCAAAATATTATTATTTTTTATATGATTGACAGCTTTTAATAATTCTGACATGTAATATATAATATAAAAAAAAATAAAAAATTATGACAAACATTGATGACCCTCATCATGAGCACGAACCGAAAAGAAGAAAATACCACCTATGGTAATATATTCAAAACTATCAAAACATCTTCCGATATATATCTGCAAAATACTTTACAAAAATATAATATAAACACACACACACACACGTACACAACACTTGGAGGTAAATTATATACCCAAACGATACGTAAAGTCTATATATCTTATTATATTATATTGAATAACAGACAACGACAGTGTAGTGATTAATTAAGTTGTCTTAATAATAAAATAAAACAGCAGAATATAATAAGAAAGCGAAAAAGAGCTTTAAGACAGCAACGACGGCAAGAACAAATCGTTTGGTTTATAATTTTGCCTCGCACATGAAATGAAATAGAAAATAAGATAAATGATTAATGCGTGTAAATTTATTGTTTTCTAGATTGTTGTTAAATTATTTATAACAGAAACAACAACAAAAATTGTTAAAAGAAAACGAAAATTAAAAAAAAATAAAATAATAATAATTTATTACGTTTGCCTGATTTTTTGTAGTTTTAATGGCTAAAATGTAGGCTTTTGAGATATTTATGATTTAGTTCTACTTCTTGAACAAAACTTTTTATGTATATATAAATTAAAAAACATTTTTGGCATCAATTTTATACTGACTTTATTGCGTCTGTGCATAATGGGTGTGTAAATAATATGTTTGTGTATACTAAGGGTATTTAGAACAAATGTGTAGGTGAATTGAAAAATTGTTAATTGTGTCCGAAAAATTGTTAGTTTACTGTTGTATATCTCTATGCTGGTACCTGGGGAGCCAGGAACTAATTTAATACCAAGTTTTATATGATATTTACACGTTTATTATTTATTTAATTATTACTTTAATTAACGTGTGTCTTCTATGACGCTGGAGTTGCGATCGATTTATCAAACATCTACTATAATATAATATAAAGGCTATAATCTAATGCTATAATATAAAGGTGGTATATACAACACCTCCCTCCTTAAAATAAGGGCACTTTTTTTTTTTAAAGAACTGTTTTGAATTTACTTAATACAATATATATACTTTTAGGGGGGGTGAGTAGAGGAGACAGAAAAGATGTCACACCATTCATGAACAACGTCAAGCAACCATATGCGAGGTTAATACATATTTGGTTGACCTGACCGCTTGGGAATATCTAAGAAGAAAAAGTACAAAACATGAAGAAGAATGAGAACCTCCCCTCAGTATGCCAGTATACCTTATCCATCCAGCAGCCCTGGAAACTGGCTAGGATTCAATGGACC